>PVJH01028399.1:0-27368 GCA_004026705.1 Nesogale talazaci
ATTGGTGAATCACAGAGTAGACCATTGGGATTTTGGAGTAAAGTCCTGCCATCTTCTGCAGACAACTACTCCCCCTTTGAAAAACAGTTGTTGGCCTGTTACTGGGCCTTGGGGGAGACTGAACGCCTCACCTTGGGCCACCAAGTCACCATGAGGCCTGAACTACCCATCATGAACTGGGTATTGTCTGACGCACAGAGTCATAAAGTTGGACATGTGCAGCAGCACTCCATTGTTAAATGGAAGTGGTACATACGAGATCAGGCCAGAGCAGGACCTGTAGGTACAAGTAAGCTGCATGAAGAAGTGGCCCAAATGCCCACAGTCCCCATTCCTGTCACATTACCTTCTCTTTCCAAATCTGCACCTATAGCCTCCTGGGGAGTTCCTTATAATAATTTAACTAAAGAGAAGTCATGCTTGGTTCACAGATGGCTCTGTACGATATGCAGGTGCCACTCCTAAGTGGACAGCAGCAGCGCTACAGCCCCTTTCTGGGATCTCCCTGAACGTTAGTGGTGAAGGAAAATTCTCTCAATGGACAGAACTTTGAGCAGTGCACCTGACCATTCAGTTCACCTACAAGGGAAAGTGGCCAGATATGAGATTGTATATTGATTCATGGGCTGTGGCTAATGGCTTGGCTGGATGGTCAGGGACTTGGAAGGAATATGATTGGAAGATTGGTGACAAAGAGGTGTGGGGAAGAGGTATGTGGATGGGCCAATCTGAATGGGCCAAAAAAGTAAAGGTAATCATATCTCATGTGAATGCTCACCAAAGAGTTACCTCTAAAGATGACGACTTTAACAATCAAGTGGATAAGATGACACACACTGTGGAGACTGGCCCTCCTCTTCCTCTGCCACTCCTGTTACTGCCCAATGGGCACATGAACAAAGTGGACATGGTGGCAGGGATGGAGGTTATGCATGGCCACAGCAACATGGACTTCCATTCACCAAGGGTGACTTGGCCACAGCCACTGCTGAGTGCCCTATTTCCCAGCAGCAGAAACCGACGTTAAGTCCAAGGTATGGACCATTCCTTGGGGAGATCAACTGGCAAATGGTGGCAAGTTGATTAAATAGGACCACTCCCATCACGGAGGGGGCAGCACTTTGTTCTGACTGGAGTACACACCTATTCTGGATATGGATTTGCCTTACCTACACGCAATGCTTCTGCACAAACCACCATTTGTGGACTTACAGAATGCCTCATCTACCGGCATGGCATCCCACATAGCTTTGCTTCAGATCAAAGAACTCACTTTACAGCAAATTCAGTGCGGCATTGGGCCCATGGCCATGGAATCCACTGGTCATATCATGTTCCTCATCATCCTGAAGCAGCTGGCTTGATAGAACGATGGAATGGGCTCCTGAAGACACAACTGCGATGCAAACTACATGGAAACAACTTGCGAGGCTGGGGCAGTGTTCTCCAGGAAACTGTATATGTTTTAAACCAGCAGTCAAAGTATGGTGTGGTGTCTCCAATAGCCAGGACTCATAGGAACCAAGGGATGG
Source organism: Nesogale talazaci (assembly GCA_004026705.1). NCBI lineage: Eukaryota > Metazoa > Chordata > Mammalia > Afrosoricida > Tenrecidae > Nesogale > Nesogale talazaci. The sequence continues at coordinate 1,533 of PVJH01028399.1, forward strand.
AAACTGGAGTGGCACCACTCACTATTACTCCTATTGACCCACTTGCAACATGTTTGCTTCCTGTCCCAGCAACCCTATGTTCTTTGGGACTGGAGGTCCTGGTCCCGAAGGAAGGAACTTTCCCACCTGGAAACACAACACGGATTCCACTGAACTGGCAGCTGAGAATGCCCCCTGGCCACTTTGGGCTTCTCATGCTTTGTATCAACACATCAGGAAGGATTTCACTGTACTGAGTGGTTTGATTGACCCAGATTATCAAGAAGAAAATGGACTGGTGTTACATAATGGGGGTAAAGAGGAATATGTCTGGAATCCAGGAGATCCCATAGGCAGACTCTTAGTGCTATCATGCCCTGTGATAAAAGTAAATGGTAAATTACAGCAACCTCATCGTGACAGGACTTCTAATGACCTAGATCCCTCAGGACTGGAGTTCTGGGTCACACCACCAGGCAAAAAACCACAACCAGCTGAAGTGATTTTTGAGGGCACAGGTAGTACAGAATGGATAGTAGAAGAAGGTAGTTCTACCTACCAATTACGACCACATGATCAATTACATAAGCGAGGTTTGTGATTTTTCATGTATTTTCTGTTTATGAGCTTATTGGCTTATTGAATCTTTTCTTTGCTTATGTATGATATATCAGCTACAATTGGACTCAGTGTATTCTCATTTATATGTATGATAGATGTTTGATGTTAAGTATAAGCTTGTTTTCATTGATGTCTGGAAATTTTATATGGGTAAAGATTTGTGTACAGGTGCCATGTTGGCAAGGGGTGGATTGTGATGGGTAGATTTGTTATGCCAACATGGCCACAGAAGATTAGTGGGTCTGTTGTGATGGCACGGCCAATGAACACATGGGATGAATTGAAGGGTAGAGATATGAAGGGTTCAGCGAGTCCCTCCCTCTCTCTTGCTTTCGGATCTTCATTCCAGACAGCTGCCTTGTTCTTCTTGTGCCTTGACCTCCAAGCAACACTACCTGCGGGATGCCTAATCGTGGACTGTGCAGCTGTGATTTGCAGTTCCTTCAAGCCCTACTTTGCCACGCTCCTGGGATATACATCTCTTGAGCTGGGGACTGTTGGACTCTGTCATCTGGCTGACTGTTGATGACCTGCTCTGCTGTTTGCTGCCTGTGACCAGATAACCTGAATTGCTCTACAGAGCAAGACTTGAAGGACTTCCAGTCTTCTAGCTGTCTCACGCAAGTGAATTGCACTGAGCAATCTGTACTGCTTTATAGATAGTTAACTGTTTCTTTCTTATCTTATATACCTTTCTCTATATATAAATATATAAAAAGAATTACTAGTGTCCTGGTTTTATTTCTCTAAGAGAACCCTGCCCAACGCACCAAGATACATGCAGAGCCACATTGGTACATAGATTTGTGTGTATATTTCTCTAGTTAGATTATAATAGTCTTATGGCTAATAGCTTGTCTTATTGACCTTTACCCAAACTCTCTGTAACCTAGAAAAACCCATGAAGTATGTGTTGAGCAGATGGTTGACTCCTTAAAAGCATGAAGTAAATAGGTGGTTCTTCTTTGTGTTAAATTCCCTAGATGCATGCAAACAACATAGACAAAGGGCAAGTCAAAAAGCATTGCCATGAAATCTTACAATCTTTCATTTAACTGTACTGGATGTCTTTGAATGCATAAACTTGATAAATTGCATCCCTCTATATACATAGATGTTTATACAAAAATTAGAAATCATATATACATATATTGAATTTTTACTTCAAATCACCTGAAATTATTTTGAAGGCATCATATTTTCATTTTCATTTTGATCTTGAGATGCCATTACAGATGATATAAACTTCAAATTCCAGTTAAAATGATTTGAAGAACTGATATGGACTATTTAAATCCAAACTTTTTCATTCCTCTCAATTTTATTAGGGACTTTTTTGTGTTAGCCAGGTCATTTTTACCTTTAATTTGCTTAATATAAAATATTTTAAAATGTCTTCTATTAGATACGTCAAGTTTTATTTTCATTTAGGCATAATTTTGCATCTAAATCTAGTTGGCACACTTTCCCAGGTTGTCTAACATGTGCAGGAGTGAGAAATAGAAAGAATGACTTGGTACAATTCTAAAAGGCTGTTGAATGCTGGCACATAATTTGATTTATGCAGGGGTGTGTCATATTAACTGGGAACCTGAATAATGGCTTTTTCAAAGGTGTCCTTGTCTTAATCCTAAACATATGTTCCTTTGCACAGGAAAAGAGAGTGTGCAGATGTGATTAAAATCAAGCACTCTAAGTAGGGAGATTACTCAGGATTACCTGAGTAGTAGCAGATATTACAATGGTGGCAGGAGCATCAGAGAGGGCTGCAGGAGCATCAGAGTTGGACAAAGAAGACAGATGTTGGAAAGCAGAACTCAGAAAGGCTGCTATTCAGATGTCTGCGAAGATGATATCAGGGACTGTGTTAGTCTGGGTAGACTAGAGAAACAAATTTCATAGACACACATATGGATATAAGGAAAAGGTTTATATACAAGAGGAACAGTACATTGAGAAAACATCCCAGCCAGTCCAGTTCAAAATCATAAGTCCAATATTAACCCATATGCCCAAAATCAGTCTATAAAGTCTCCTTCTGGCTCACAAAGTCACAGGTCAGCGGGTGCAGAGTCCCGACACTGACAGGGGTCTCCACATGGCTCCCTGCTTCCAAGACTCAGGGTCCATCAACAGCATCCAGTGGTGGCAGAAGCAAGTCATCACTGGAACAGGTCTCCATGTGGTCGCCCCAGCTTCAGAGGTCTGGCTCCATGAGGGCAAACCCATGTGGTCTCTCCGCTGGCTCCTCCAGCTTCTTGGATGCTGCCATCTTGCCTTGTTCATGATTCATCATCTCTGAAACTAAGTCCCAACAACTGGGGAGATAGATTCTTATCTTCATGAGGGAAATATCGCGAGACTACCCAGACATATCAGGAGAAAGCCATGCCCACACAGAGACCTCATTGGCTACTCAATGGCTGTCTCCAAATTAACAGGCTATATACACCACCCCTACATCTCAATCATGAAATTAACATAAGCACATGACCACCACAGGGACCCCACCCAAGAGAGAAGGACCTCACCCTGGAGAAGCTGCAGAAGGTAAGGAAGTGGATTTTCTCCTACATTCTCCAAGATGGCCCAGTGCAGCCACCAACTTGGTATTAAGTTGATGGAAATGACTTGGGACGTTTCTCACGTTTGTAATAGATGCATGTTGTTTTAAGGCATTCTATTTGTGACAATTGGCTAGAACACCAGGAGCAGAATATGCCATGTGAAAGATGGCTTGAATTGCACCAACAGAGACCACAGTGAGCCTGACATCCATCATGTCATTGTTCCCACTCCTTTTTCACATCTTCTCAAGGAAGAGCATAATAATCTCCAGGCCAGTGACCCTGTCTTATTCATCTTTATCTGATATCCTGTCACCTCAGAAGGCTCATGACAGATGAGACAGATACAAGTATTTGTTGAACAAATAACAGACTCAATAAATGAATTAAGGAAGAAGGTTGATTCCCTTTGTGTGGAATTCCCTAGAGAGCTGCAAGGAACATACACAAGCTGTTTAAAAGTGTCCCAACAAAATCATAGAAACCCATGTTTCTTCACATAGTCTCCTTCTAGGTGTATACATTTCTGAACATGGTGCTTCTAAAAATTGCTGTGCTCTTTAGTTTATACAGTTTTGTGGTCCTTGGATTTTATGTCAACTTGCACTTGTGGAAGTGGAGTTCAAACTTTGAATCAAGCTACAACCAGAAGAATCATCCTGTAAGGCATGGACTTCCTATAAGACAGACACTGGGGACCCCGCCTCTCTGTGTGCCCTCTTTACTCTCCTGCTTGCTGGGACCCTGTGCCTGCCTCCAGAGAGGGCCCAATGTGGGTGCTGTGATCTGGAGAGCTGTCATCACTTTGCCATGTTTCCACTGAACTTTGATCCACATGACTTTGATCCCATTGCCTTGTGATCGCCTGCACTGCACTTCACCTTTCTGTGTCATCAGCCTGCAGCCACGAGGAGCCGAAGAGGGATCCTGCTAGTATAGGACTTGTTGACTTAAGTTGGCCAGAGCCTTCTTTATATTCAGATATATGACTGCATTTTCTTTCTTTTAAGATAATTTCTTGGCATGAACCATTTTCTTATGCATACGTACGTTTCACTGGTTTTGTTTCTCTTGGCAATCCAGCACATTACAGTGGCAGTCCGGGCCTCCCTAATGGATTAAAACAGTGTGCTTTTGGAAGGTTCTTGAGGGGTGGGGAACACCACAGAAATCTCAAGACACAAAACCAGGGCTGGAGCGTAAAGGTAGTGAGATCCTCCAGTGAAATTCTTTTAGGTCAGTCCTGGCCACCCTCAGTGAAGGAGCAGGCCATTGTTGTGATGGGCAAACATTCTTTGGCACAGTTTTCCTGATCTTTTTCCTCACCAAAGTAGTTTTCAGGTTTCTTAAAACATCTTTGTGGCTGAGCCCCAGTGGCGTAGTGGTTGTGCGCGGGACTACGGCCCACTGGGATGGAGGTTCAATTCCAGCAGTGGGGCTGGGTCTCCTACTCTCACCACCGGAGAGCAGTGACGTCGCCCCCTGAAAAAATATCTATGTTTCCTGTCCTGTCTCTCAAGAGGACACCTTTGGAATCCCCCAAAATCTATTACCATAGTGTTCTAATCTAACTTCTCTGTTTTAAATAATTAGTCTGACAAGATCTCTCTGGAGCCAGTATGATAATTATATCATTTTTGCGAGGTGCCCCAAGAAGATAATATGTGTATTACTTAGAGGCCTTATCTGTGGTCACCCCTGGTCACAGAGACATGCTGAAATCATTTTGGTTCTAATCAACCAGTTCATATTGAACTGACTCTACTCGACACTCATGTTTGGCTTAGTTCTGTGGCTGATAAGCCTTCTTGTTGGCCAATGCTCAACTTGTTGTCCACAGACCTAAGAGAAAACCTGTCCAGTTAAAATCAAGAGCTAACAGGAATATGAGCAGATTGATAGTTTTCTCTTTGACGCTCTCTGCTTCTGTTTCTTTCCTTCTGTGGGAACCAAGATCTGGAATTCAGCAATATTCCTGAATCGATTTTGAAAGTGCAGGCGCTTTTCATCTGAGAATTAAATTTGATTCTTGATAAACATGATATTGTAATCCTGGGATCATGCCCTTGAATGTGACTCTCAGAGGAAGACAACCCAGCTCCTTAATGCTCCTGATCACCTCTGTGGCAACAGCTCTGGCAGCTCATGTAGTTTCACTTCCAAGATGGTTGACCTCCTCTGTCGGGGGTCTTGCTTGGATGGTCTCTGAGGGACACAGCACCGATCCACTTGGTTTCTGCACAATCATGGCTCAGGATCTGATCCCTCAACCCTAGGGTTTACCTGAACCAGATGGAATGATTTTCAAAAGAGAAAGTTTAAAAGTCCATAATCACTCAAACAAAACATGGCTTTTAATGTGCATTATTACCAGGGCTCTATTTCAGTATGCTTTTTTTTAAATGAGGGGGGAATAGATGAAGTAAAATTTGTCATCTTAATAATATTGATCCTGTGATCCTGTGATCTTTTGAGGTTTTAAAAACATGTGTACCATTAGGGTGTTGTTTTGATTGGTGCTGCTATTTTGAAAGAAAACCTTTCCTCACTCAAGGTGTGAAAAACCCAGAAGGTGACATTTCACTAATGACTCTTCTATGAAATTGACAAAGATTGATGCAGTGCCTTTATGGATGCCCTCCGAGCAACACAGTGCTTGAAAAATGGCATGATGGCTCTGGGGGAAGAAATTAGAGAGAAAGGAAAAGATGGTGCTTGCTTTGTTTATAGAAAGAATGCTACAAGACCTAATTGCACCAGGAACATTTGATCTTAGTTTATCAATTCTCACTTGTCTCCCTATTTAAACATGGATGCTTAATTATGCTATTTGCTAAGGTCTAATAACGCTAACATTATGAGCTAATATTATGCAACACCTTATCTGAGGGAACTTTAATAAAATGTCCACATCTTTTACTAATGGATTCTCATCACTCCCAGTGGATGGAGTTCTTTTCCCAGGGTTTGTCTTTAAATACTAACCAAATAGGATGAAATAGAATCTGGATTTCACCAGTGATCCTAAATGTCAAGCCAAGGAATCATACATTTCAAACCAGAACTCCCTTGACTATACAGCTCATAGATTGATGCTTCTTCCTGTGAAAGATTTGTTTCACCCAGAGGTGGTCTAATCTCATAAAGAGATATATGGTGAAGTGAAAATTCTTAATATGCTTTTATCCATGCTCTGTAACTCCTGTCAAATGATAAGGTGGTGCTATTCATATAATGTAGGTGTAACACTAATAAAAGAGATTTGTCAGTTTTCAACAACTCTGCCCCCCATCTGTGGCTATAGAGATGTGGCTAGAGAGAGAGAGAGAGAGAGAACCAGGACCATGTGAATTGCATGTTGTTCCAGATTTCTGTCTGAAGTGGTGGAAGCTGAGACAAAAGACATCAGAGCTGACGGCATGTGGACCAAGGACCAGAGCAGGAGGGGCAGCATTGAGGTGTGACTGTGAGACAGTGGCCAAGAGACCTCGTGATGGAGAGGCTTAGGAACAGTTCATAAAACTTTAGGAAACTTTCATCAAAAGACAATTTGGACACATCAGGGTAGAAATGACGGTTTCTGCTGTGATCTGTCTGGTTTTCAAAGAAAAATAATGACGATTTACATGCCATTGAAGACAGATGCGTATCAAATGCAATATTGCATTCCTTTTCCTGTACTAAAAGGTGCGCTGGCTTTTTCTGCTGTGAATAGAGGGCCTTTTTGTTTGTTGGTTGATTTTTACTTGGAACTCTGCGCTGGCTATTTATTGTGATACCATAATACATTTTAAAACAAAGAATAATAGAAAAACCCCAAACTGTGGAAAACTAATCTCTGTCAATTCTTTACAACAAACAAAATGGAAAAGCAAATGGTATCAGGTTTCCAGGCACTGATGTTTGGCGTGCAGTATCGTCTCTCATGCCTTGGCACTGCCATGTGGTGGATTGAAATCAATTCTTCCCTGGTTGCTCCTTGACAGTTACTCTAGAAAATCATTCTTATATTCAAGTTTGATACTGTTTGGCTTGGAAAGCTGTGCACCTCTAGACTTAATCCTCCAAGTTATACTTGGTAGAACATCTGTCCTGATGGCATTGGAGATGGGAGAGTCTGTATCCAGCAGTATTCTAACTCCCACTCCAATGCTGACTCCAACATTAAATTCCCTTCACATGGAAGAATGAGAAAGGAGGCGTTTCACTCTTGCATGAGGTGGAAATGGCTTTCAAGACTGTTTATCCAGCCTCTGTCATTCTTTGGGTTTTTCTAGGGAAATGGAAATAGTTTACTGAAACAGACAGATATCTGTAACTTGATGATAAATCCCTGTATTCATAACCTTGATCTTCAAGAAGCTAAACCTCACAGCAGCAGTATGTCAAAGGAGAATTCTACTTCTGCTGTGAGATTAATTGTACGTGTTTTGACTGTTCGAAACTCATTTCTTTTCTTTTAATACTTGGATTGGTGAAAGAGACAAGGCTAAAGCCGAGGGCAGACAGTTAATCACTGCTGTTCACAAGCGTTTACATGCTGGTCCTATCAAAGGGGAAATGGATGACAAAACGCCCCACACAAAAGCAAACACAACACAGCACAGTGCCCTCCCCTCCGTGGAGTGTCAGCGCGTTCATCTCATCTGGACGAGAAACACTGCTTGGATCAATAAGGCATTTTCTCACATTTCCCTGCTGACCGCGAAGGCTCCCATCTCCACTTTAGCTATTAATTGATTCAAATTATATGGGATTGCCCTGTAGCATGAGGAAGCCACCCCATTACCTCTGTCATTGCTTTCTAACTCCTTACTGCCCTTGGTAGATTCTGTGGTCTAGAATAAATCGAGGATCAGGCTCATGTTTCTTATCTTTTGTTTCATTATCATGATAGCAACACCACCACCACCCACATGACTCAAAGTATTTGCTCTTGAGTCTTTAGCACATAAGAATGTTTCAATCTAGTTGTTCATTGAAAACAAGCAAAATAACCTTTTCATATCTGGATTCATTCTATTCAACAGAGGCCTGGTGGCTCAGTGGCCGCCCTTTGCTTGGCTAACCACCAAGTTAGCTAGCTCTCAGCAGGAAAACGCTGAGACTTTCCTCTTCTAGAAAGAATTACAGGCTCAGCACTCCCGAGGGAGAGTTCTCCTCTGACTTACATGGCTGACTTGTTGGCAGTGACTTTGGGGATCATATATGTGTAAGACAGTTTATACTATGTTTGAGAGAATTTATCTTATATCTACCTTTTCTTGATATATCATTGTAACTCAAAGCATTCATAGTTGAGGAGTCAATTTCTACTTACAACAAGCCCAAAGAAAAAAGTAGAGTGGCCTCCCTGGGTTTTTAAAACTGTACGTTTTTGTAGAATACCTCATCTTTCTCCCAGGCTACAGCTGGTGGGTTTGAACTGCTGATCTTATTGTTGTTGGCTGAACTTGTCACCTACTATCTCAGCATGGCTCCTGAGAGGTTTCTGTTTGTTTAAAGGTAACTAAATAGATAGTCTGGAAAAAAAAATGAACTTCTTTATTTAAGCCACATCAGTAAAATTTTCTCTTGATTACCAGTTTTGTTCACTGTCTTTTCCCCTTGTTTATTGGATAAGAAAGAAACCTTATTAAAAGGCAACTCATTTCCAATTGGTATTATAACCTCATATATAGGACATTATGATATGCCACATGTGTTTGGGGGAAATATGTTAGTGCTTTATGCTGTTGAGAAAATATAGCCTTATAACAGTTCAAAAATTTACTTACTTTCCAAGATGATGTGTTGTGCAGATAGACTAGAGAAACAAATCCTTAGGAACTCTTATGTGTAAAGAAAGAGCAATTATATATAAGAGCAATTATACATTAGGGAAACATCCCATCCAAGTTCAATCCATGGTCATAAGTTTGATATTAGCCCATATGTCCGATAGCAATCTGCAAAAGCCTCTCGAGATTCATGACACATATTCATGAAGCTGAATGCAGGAGATCACAGATCAGTGGGTGCAAGGTCGGTGGTGGTAGAAGTATCTCAGCATTGACAGGGGTTTCTATGTGGCTTCTCCAGCTTCAGAGGTCGGGTTGCACCCATGTGTCTTATACGGCTCAGGACACTAGGGTAGTTTCATCCCTTCTCGGAAATATCTCACAGGGAATGAGTCCCCACATCTACAGACGCTGGGCACAGAATGGGGCACAGCCCGGCCCTGCATCATCCTTAACTCTGAATTTCAGTAGCTGCTGTGGGAGGCAACACAGCCTGTGAGGGCACATTGATGAAGATCAGTCACTTTTGAGCATTCTTTCACCTTTGCCATCTGCCCATGCGTGGGAGACCCACAGGGCTCTGGGAGGCTATCCCATCGGCATTTGCCATCTGACTCCTCTGTCGTGCATAGACTTTATGGAGACAGATCTGTGATCTGTGGTAGCCATGTCTCATTGTCTTGGGTGCTTCTGGATTTTCTCCTTGAACATGTCTTCAGGTCTCTTCATAATTTCAATAATTTCTGATACCCCCACAAACCACTCACATAACTAAGATGCTTACTTTTGGCAGGCAGGGTCAAACTACTTGATTAAAGTAAGTTACTTAAAGTACAATTATTGGGAGCAAAGGCTCTTTTTTATTACCGTGTGATTTGATATGCAGTTTTGATAAATACCTTGTAGAGGGTCATACATAATTTAACTTCAAGGTTTTCAATTTCTTTTCTACTTCATATAATACCAGATGACAAACAGAGGCAAAATTTCATAGTTTATTTTGAAATGAATAGAGTAGTAATTTTAAAATAGGTACTTCCACTAAAATTGTAGGTCCTTCCAATAAGTAAATGGGTTATAGGGGTGCTGTGATGTTTCTTTTTACTTGATAGCTTGGAGTTCCTATTAATGAACACAGTTTATAGTTTTAATGTGCATGCCATGGACTATTATTTTTAAGACTACATTTTTTTCTCTTAAAGGTGAGTATATTTGACTGTTAGAAAAATTGCTTAGAGGACATTGAACTTCAAGATGATGAAGGCAGATAGATACAGAGAGTGATGGCCACATTACAAAATCAATGTGATTCACAGCCCTGCATCAGACATGTAAAAAACTCTGAAATGACAAATGTTTAAACAGCTATGAGTCACTGAATATGGAGTCCACGATACACTCTGTAACCTAGCAAGGTATGTGATTTAGGTGTGTGAACCCCACTTTAAAACTTCATGGGAAGCTTCTCCCAGTCATCCCCATTACCCATTGTCACTGCTCTTAGACTTGCAGGCAGAGGTCAGAGGAATGGTGGTAGCAGTGGGCAGTGGCTGAGAGAGTGGGGGCAGGAGGAGGAGGGATATAGATGGAAATTAGCAAGGAGTGAGCAAATCATGCCCTGGACTGCTTGAGCAGCAGGAGCAATCCAGCCTCTGAAACCCTGCCACCCAACAAAGTCTGAGAGCCATTGGAAATCTTGTCCTCTGCCCTGCTTACCTGTGCCAAGGCCAGAGTCCAATGGGATGGAAGTCAGGGTTTGGCCTGTTGAAACCAATTCCGAAGAAGTACCAACAAAGAAGAGAACTGATCTACCTTTGGGAAAACAAAACAAATGGCCACGTGTGCACTTGAGCATTATCTGGAGGCTTGCTAAGTGACAACACACCTGTCTATTTACACAGTTAAACAAACAAATAAAAATATATATATTAAAAAAATAAGGCCACTGCTCCCTAATCCCATTTTATACCAAACAAACAAACTTAAAATTGCTTCCATCTGAAAGACTTCAAAGGTACACGTTTTTATTTTTCAATATAAAATATATTTCGTTTATAGCTGACAAGTGTAACTAGACAGGCCTTGGCAGACTTGTGCTAGTCATGATTAGTAGAATTCTTTTGAGTAGGGTTTTCTAGAGGCATCTTAGAAATTTCATTTTTTCTGACTTATTATTTAGACAGCTATCTGAGGGCAAGGGACAGACTGATTATTTTATTCAAACTCAGCTCAAGCACCCTACCTTCAAATAGCGCTCAGTCAAAGCAACCTAGGAGGACAAAGTAGAACTGGCTTACTGGTTTCTGACATGCTAACACTGTTCAGGGGTAGAAATTCCCAGGCTGTTTCCTATGGAGTGATCAATGGCTTCAAGTTGCTGACAGTGTGGTCACCAACAAATTGTATAATCACTATGCCACTTGGCCTCCCAGATTTTGATATTAAGAAATAAGACTACTAGGAAGATGGCAACTGCAACACTCTCACCAGAGGGAATCAACAGGAAAGCAGCCCGGTAAAAGTGTCTGAAAGAGAAATTCAGCACTATCAGATTGCTGGAGGATCATCATAAAGATAAGTAGGCACAGATTAGCTAGATTCTGAGGGGCTGGTCGCTTTTGGCTTGCCACTGTGAAGCCTGGCTGGACTTTTACACACCACGGCCAGCCACTCTCTCTGCCAGAGCCGCTGCAGGGATGGTTCGAGCTGGCACAGGGCAATTTTCTAGTCAGAGCTGCGACTTGTTGCTGCAGGTGAGGGGCAGAGATTGAATACTTGTGGCCACAAACTCAATGATCAGGGCTCCACTCTGTGGCTGTTTTGGGTTCATTGCTTCTCTCTATCCCACCACAATTTGGGCAAATCTGGTTTCTGGGTGTTAACTCCCGTTTTTTTTTTTCTCCCGTTTTTCTCACAGGCCAGACTTCTTCCCTTAGCCTAGGGCAATTACATCTGCTACACCAGGTTGGGAGTGCCCCACCCTGTGCAGAGTAGCCCAAGGGTGAAAACTCACCTACCCTCCACCTGGGTATTTTCCACCTAATTTCCTACAGGGGAATTCCAGCCTGTGTGTTTGGGGAGTGCTCTTATATGTTCTCTGGGGGCCCATCTGACTAAGAAATCCTCTTCCTGCCAGCCTTGTGCCTCACGCGGCCCAGGGTGGTTTCAATAGCACTGGTCTGCTGCAGGAAACACTGCCCTGCCTCTGCAGCAATCTGCCTGATTGGGTGGTTCCACCCAGTATTCTCAGTGCTCTCCTCAGGAGTGGGTAGCCCACCAGGATTCCATAGCTTCCTTTGCACTGGGCATGCCCACAGATCCCCTACAGTGCCCCAGGCTACTATGGGCTACACCATCCCAGTCCCTGGTGAGATCATGCAGTGCAGCACCATCTTTGTGGGTCCACAAAAATCCAACCAGTGAATCCTGGGAAGACCACCCAACTTACCCTCCAGATAACGGTACACTGGTTCACTAGGGAAAGAGTGAAGTCATAAGAGGATAAAGTGTTAGCCTAAGTCCATAGTGAAATTATTCACAGGAAGTTCAAAGACACATTCCTTTAAGTCTCCCATAGAAAGCCAGTGCTTTTTGAGTCCCAGGAAAATGGCACCTAATTCCTGAAAGACAACTCAGTGTAAACAGCAATCAGCCCCAACAACTTCAATGAACAAAAACAGGAGAAACAAAAGGTAACGGCAGAAGATGCCATGAACCTAATGGCATGTATAGAAGAAGCAGACACTGATATACCTTAGAAGGTAATTTTCAGAATGATGCTTGGAGTCATACATGATATGAGGGAAAAATACAGAAAAAAGATGGATTGATAGATGAGATAAAGTCCATACATCAAAGGGAAATACAAGAACTCAGGGGCGAGATAACAGAAAACAGAAAACAGAAAACAACAGCAGACTCACAGACTTCATGAATCAATGGGAGGAAGCTGAAAACGACATCAGTGACCTAGAGGATGGCCAAGTGGAATTTAACATACACTAACAAAAATCTAATAAAATTATCAGCGAAAGTGAAGAAAATGTAAGATCTATGTCTGATGCTATAAGGAGAAAAACATCAGAATTATTCGTCTATTGGAGGAAGACACAACAAAGAAGTCATCTGCAACAATAGTCAGAGAATTTCTGGAGGAAAACTTCCCTAGTTTAATGATTCAAAACCAGGCAACCATTCAGGAGGCTGAAAGAACATGGAATCCCAAGAAGAAGTCACCAAGACACATAATAGTTAAACTATCCAACTTTGAGGAAAAGGAGAAAATCATGAGAGCAGCCAGGGGAAAAAAAAGCAATCTCATATAAAGGTTCCCAAATAAGAATATGCTCAGACCTATCAGCAGACACTATGAAGAAGAGGAGAGAGTGGAGTAATATATTCCAAAAATTGAAGGAAAAAAACCCAAACCCAAGAAATAAAAGATAGCATCAGTGTTCTTCATTTCATCTCCTTCTTGGTACTCTTGAAATATGAACTAGAAATAACTTTGAAATATAACACATTAGGATGTTGTAACAGTTGATAATTGTCTATGATTTCACAGGAACCCAACAATTTTATTATTTTAATATGAATATCTCTTCGAATGACTTATGCTTGAGAAGTTTGCCAGAATTTATTTAGAATGTGCTTTTGTTGTTTTATTTAAGAATCTTCCAGTGTGCTTTAATATACTAATGAGCTCTGTTGTTGTGAGTTGGCCTCCAGGGTCCCTTGACTCAAGGTGATCTTGTGCATGACAGAAGAACACATTTCTCAATCCTTTGCCATCCTGATGACCATGGATGTGTTTGAGTCTGCTGTTGTAATGATTGGGTCCCTACATCTCATTGAGGCATACCTCTGTTTATGTTGACACTCTACTGTATCCAAAATGTTGTTGTTTCTAGGAATGGGTCTTTACTGATGATGTGGTCAAAGTGAGTCAGATGAAATCTCATCATTCTCATTTCTATTATGTCTTTCTAATTATTGATTTGTTTATTCCTTTGGCAGTCCGTTAGAAAGCTCACAAACAAGCACAAACCCTCTGGAAACCAACAGAATATCTAACCTTCTGTGGGAGCTGTTGTAAACAAAACCCTAGACCCGCAACCCTCCAACCAATTCCCAGTCTCAGTGACCCTAAGTAGGGATTCCAAGTGTGCCAGTCCTTAAGGGAGCAGAAGGTCTCATCCTTTCCTCATGGAGTGTCTAGTGAGTTGGAACTACAGATCTGGTGTTTAGCAACCCAAAGTCCTAACACACAGTGAGAACAGGGATACTTGTGTTAAATAATGATAATAAATATTCTCCATTAGTAACTATGATAACTTAGTCAATGTGAGTACTGTATGCTATACAAAGTGACTTCAGAAATGTTCATAGGGAAATTCCATTATCTTTTAATTTCATATATTTCTACAAACCATTCGAACCCACATGTAGAAACAGAATCTATAAAATGTATTAAGTAGATAGAGTGGTCTGGTGGAGTAGTGGTTATGAGTCGGGTTGAGGACTGCAAGGTCAGGGGTCTTAAGTCATCCCAGGAGAGAGTGAAGAGACCGATGACAGCAGTAGAGAGATGCCCTCTGGAAACCCACGGGGGCAGGTCTACTTGTCCTCTAGGGTTGCAATGAGTCAGGATGAACTCCATGGTACTGAAGTTGACTTGGGTGATATTAAGTATATGAGTAAGTTAGTTAACTATGTGACCCTTTACACCTAACAGATGGAAGGAGATGGAAGAACCATAAGGCAGCTATCCATGCTACATAACTGTATGAGATAAATACATTCATGGTATAGAAGGATATAAAAGGCATCAATATATGCATGATACACTAAAGTTCTTGATATTCATAAGATCTTAAATGGACTACTCATTGATCATATCTTGGCTTTGTTTGTTTCCTCTCCAAAAAACTCAAGAGTTTTCCACAGCTGTTCTTTAGGCCACAGAGGTAACCTGCTCTGTGCTCCTTGTATTCAATGGTAGAGCAAACTTTTGTTTCTTCCATTTGCCCGAACTCTCTGTCCAAGAAACCTCACCTTTGATTTTCTCAAGCTATCCTCATATGAAAGAATTCACAGGGCAGTGCCACAAGCAAACATCTCCTGACCCAGCCTCTTCCACAACGCTTGCATTCCTATTGCAATTTCTTCCCTACTTTCCACTGGATGTTGCTTAACCCCTGCAAAATAGAATTTATTCTGCTTTAAAATTTTGACTGATACCTTGTGCTTTCAGTAATTGGAGACACATTTTAAAGTAATATGGATTTTGACTCATATTGTGTGAGACACATCTGTACTAAGTAAGTTCTGCTGGTATGATGGGTGGAGAGACATTTATTCCTTCAGATTCTTAAGGTTAAACAGATGCTCATTAGGCTCAGCTTAAATTGTACCTTCCCAAGAAATTTGAGAGTCTGAAAATATTGGTGAGTGTATATCACCCCTGTATATCTCATGGGTCATGAAAGGGTTAAGTGCCTTAATTGATTGTTAGGTAAATATCATTAATAAGATTTGTTAAGTAAAATCTTTAACCATGAGATGAGCTTGAGACACCAAACACAGATCCGTCATGGAGCCCATTCTACCCCACTTCAGAGTAGTGTTCAGTGTATTCAAATGCACATGATACATAGCAACATACTAAATGTAGAAATATACAAGAAACCTCCTGCTCTGTGGAATAATCTCACAAGAGGAATACATAACGATGTGAATTTCCCATACAACATGTGCTATTATTTTAAATGAAGAGATCAGCCTCCCTGAAAAGTGTGGAGCATGTGTAAATCTAAACCACTGTAATATAAATATTTCCTTTTATTCCTTTTTTTTAGGGAGGCATCACTGCCTCTGGTAGTCGTGGGCACTACCCAGTGCAGCTCCTGAGAGCCACCACTGGATTTGAACCGCCAACCCTGTGAGCCGCAGTCCTGCATTCAACCACTTACGCCACCGGAGCTCAGCCCAATACAAATATTTCTTAATTTTAATGAATTGTTCAATTAATTCAAATATCTCTGTGGAATAAGCATAATTATAATGATGTTGGAAGACTGGAAAGAATGTGATTGAAAGCAAAAAGGACATGATGATAAACTTGAGTTTAAAAGTAGCCTGTTCAGGTGTGTTGTGCTGATTGTAGGGGTCACTGAGTTGCTTGTAACTTACAGTGGCCCTGTATACCACTGAAGAACCCACGTGCACCACCTGTGTAATGGTTGTTCGTACCATGGTTGTAGCCACTGTGTCAATCCAACATATTCCAGTTCTTCCTCTCTCCCAATATCCAGAGACTAGTCTCTCCTGATAGCATGCCCAAAGTACGTAAGACAAAGTCCCATCATCCTTGTTTCTAAAGGGCATATTAGATGTCTTTATTTCAAGACAGAATGACTTTTTTTCTAGTAGTCCACTGTATTTCCAACATTCTTAGACACCATTACATACCAAACTCCTCAACTCTTCTCAGTTCACCCTTAGTTGTTATCCAGATACACATAAGTCTGCGAAACAGTGTGATCATATTTTAATTGATGAAAATGATCGGTTCCTGCTGATAGGAAGCTATTGTGATGACTTTACCACTGTATAGCACATTGTCTCATATCCACTTGCATGTTCTGAATATGGGGGTAAACATCGAGAAGAGATTAAGGCCAGAGACACAGTATTAATTATGATAACAATGACTGTGGTAATTTTAACATATTTGGAAACTTTATGTTATATTTGTTATATATTATGTGCTCTTTCCTGGGTAATTTTATTTCTTTGAAATTCCTAAACTATACCTTTCACTTCCCCTTTTATCCAGCTCTAGCACTATTTTCTAGGAATTTCATCTCTTATTATGATTGAAGTGTATTTTGCCCAAATTCTATCTCTGTCTTCCTCTTGCTTCTTGGGGTAGAGCAATGCATGCAACCTGCTTTTTCCATGTCTCTATTCTATCAGGGGGTGGTCAATCCTCTGATAAACTTACAGCAAGGGTTCAGCAGGCAGCTGTGCAGTGATAATTATTATTTATTATAATAATGATATAGAGATCATGACAGAGAGAGAAAGAAGGTAACAATAAGAGTCAGACATACAACACATCAGGGTAACATGCTCACCTCCACCCCATATGATGGTCCGCGTGGAGATGGAGAGGGAGGGAAGTAACATGGTAAGCGTGAGTAGCCGAGAGCATCTGGCGCTCAGGGTCAGCAGTGAGGGACAGGAGTGAGGGTTATGAACATTAATTTTCCTCGTTTAAGTAGGCTAACAGGTCACATCATTTTTCTAGTCACTGATCAGGACATGCTGCGAGCAGGGGCTGTCTTAAGGGCTATAATATGATTATGGTTTAGGGATGACTAATGACTAAAAGTAGAGGAATGTGATAAGGAGGGACTTCAGACTCCCGGGGGTAGGTGAACAGGTCTATATTATTAAGGGTCATTGACAATGGCTCTTGAATCCCATCCATAGGTCTGGAGGAAGCAGATCACTATCCTAACTTGAGTCATGCAAAGTCCTCATAAAATTGGGAGTTTCAGTGAGAATGGCTAGCACACTAAATGTTGGTAAATTGCTTGTTTTCATCTCACACTATTCCACTATGATTTCTCTCTATTGAAGACTTTCAGGTTCCATATATTGCTTCTTTACTTTCCAATCTTCAATATTTCACCCCTTTTTTCATTCTCAGTATTTTCCTTTCTTGTATTACTTTTATCTGTTGAATGAAGATGCATGTGGAGCACCCTAGCTTTATCTTGTGCTACTATAACAAATACCACAAGGGGTGGCCTTAACTAACTGAACTTTCCTCTTTCACATTCGATGGTGGTGGGTCAGCACTGTAGAGGTCCCTCCAATTCACAGCAACCCCATGAGAAGCAGAAGG
Source organism: Nesogale talazaci (assembly GCA_004026705.1). Taxonomy (NCBI): domain Eukaryota; kingdom Metazoa; phylum Chordata; class Mammalia; order Afrosoricida; family Tenrecidae; genus Nesogale; species Nesogale talazaci. The sequence continues at coordinate 19,394 of PVJH01028399.1, forward strand.
AAGCACACTGCCAAGTCCAGCCCCATCTTCACCATCATGCTTATGCTTGAACCACTGTGGAAATCCATCCCATCAAAGATCTGCCCCTCTTTTGCAGACCCCATATATACCAAGCATTATCCTTTCCCAGGGACAGGTCTCTCCTTGTAAGTTGTCTGTAGTGTGTTAGAGGAAATCTTGCAATCTTCACCTCGAAAGAGACTTTTGGCTATACTTCTTCTAAGGAAGATTTGTGTGTTCTTCTGGAAGTCCATGGGACATTCAATGTTCATCCCCAGCAAGACAATTTGAAAGCACAGTTTTGGAAATTAGAAGTTACAGTTTTGAGTCTCTTTTCAATATTTTTGAACCTGGCATTTTGTGGAAATCCAAATGTATTTTGGCCCGAGACTTCCCTTCAGTCTAGGAGCGTCTTGGCACGGGGACTTCAGGTGTGATGGGGTGCTCTGCCTACAGTCTCTCTTTCTTGATGATAGAAAGGCCCTTCCATGTTGTCTCCCTTCGCTCTCCTTCTGTCTCTTGTAAGATGAAAACTGAGGCCAGCTTATAGCCAAGTGAAACTCCCTTTCCATCAAACCAGGGCTGGTCAGACAAGAATGCATCACTAGATTTGGTCACCTCATCCATAATTGCCCAATTGCATCATTCCATAGCTGTCAACCCCTGAGAATCTCTGGCCCAGAGAAATGGATGCATATTTTTTGGGAGGGGCTTAGTTCAACCCATATGACACTCAAGATAATCAAATGAACTATCACATTCAATACATTTTACTCTGTAAGGGTTTCTGTGAAATTTTCTCTGGGCTACTAATGTCTGTTTGAGGTAACATTTCCACATCATGCTGGGGTTTAACTGATGCTTCACCCCTTCCCAGTCTTATCTCCTCAGAGTCTTCAAAAACCTGTCAGTGCTGTAGTTTTCCTAAAAAGGAAAGAAAAATCTTTTATCCCTGGACCTTCAGATTATATGGAGAGTTTAGCTTTCTGCTCACAGAATGCTTACAACTATCCCTGTTTCTAACAAGATGGCGTCCTAACTCCCTGTTATAAGTTATAGTCCCCCGCGCCCCTGTCCCAGGATGTGTTCTCTGCCTTTGCAAATTGATCTCGTTTTTCCCTTCCTCCCTTTTACATTGCAAGTTCCAGCAGTATGTAAAGACGTGCAGCTTCATGTACACCATATGTTTTATTCACCTACTAATGCTATTCTTTCTGCAAGGATCCTTTTATTTCTCCTCCCTCTAACCCACCTATCAGGCAAATCCTACATGCGCTTAGACAGCTCTAAGGGGGCCACCACGTGCTCTGATGATAATTTATCACCTGTCCCTGCTGCCCATGTATCGTGCCATTGACCTCTTTAGCTTGCCTTGTTTTCAATTGTTTCACATCGACTGTGTTCTAATTGTCTGTGCACATTCTAAATCACGAGACCTGAAAGGAAGGATGACGTATACTCATCTTAATGCACACAGCATAATGCAGCATCTCAGCAAATGTGTGTGAAGCATTAGAACAGATGGTGGTCTCTGGTGCTTTTGTGTGGTACGCATAATGTAAAGTCATGTTGATCTGGAACTTGCAGAGTTTAAGCTAAATTGACTGAAGTTTCACATATGGACCAAATAGTGGGGGAGAGAGAGTCACTGGAGAAGAGTCTTTAGCGAATGTAACTAACTGGAGAGCCTCATGGGACCTGGTATTTGAGTGTTAAAGGACTTACACAGAACCAGGGAGTTAGCCAGACAAAGGATCCAGGAAGGTAAAGGAGAAGAAAAGGCCCCTGAAGTACAGCAAAACCCTGAGCCAGCGCTCAGCCAGAAGTTGTGAAGCAGGCGGCTCTCAGATGTCTTCAGAAAGGGTGGGGGTCCTTAGGAATTTCTGAGCTGAATCCCCAGTCCTCGTGGTCTGCAACTAAAAGCATAGGGGAATTCTTAAAATAAAGCCATGGGAACATGCATGCTATGACAAATATTTTTGTACTGAAATTGACTTGTGCTTACTTATGCTGGAAGAGGACCCAGTTTGAGGCATTATGGAGGGTGAGACATTACTTTCAAAAGATCCCATGTCAGAACAACTTGAATTCTGCAAACTTGAAGCAAGGCGTCAAATGTATGGGGAAGTTTGGATGGAAGCAGGGTGAACTTGCTGATGCTTCACAAAATGCTATGGAGACAAGTCCCCAGAGGAATCAGCAGATTACAAGTTAGTGACGGCTTTTAAGCAGAGGCAAGTCTCCTATAGAGACAGAACAGTTACTTATATTTGGGAGAAATTGATTAGTTTTATCTGTGTCCTACCTGCACAGGAACTAGTATTAACAGCAGAAATATTAGTCACACTGTAGGTAGCTCGGTTGTGTAAAGTTAAGCAATTATGACTGAAAGTTAAAGTTGAGTAAACGTTCTGCTTGATGGCTGCCCAAACTGATGCCCCCATCAACTGCAGAGAAGGATGGTGACTTCAAGGGAGGTCTGAAAGAAGTGCAATTAAAATCCTAAGCCATTTCCTAGACGAATTGGAGTAGGAGAGGGAACTTCACATAATAAAAGCAATGGCAACCAAAAGGTGGAAATGGTCTAGTCAAAGCAAAGGTAGATTGGTAAAGAGCCAAAGGCATGGTAACAGTTATTGCATCTGTTTGTTTTATCAATGTCCAAGTCATTTTGCTTGTTGACTCTGCAAATGGATGAAAAATGATAACATTTATTCATTGTAAGAGTGGTTTTAGAAAGTCAGCATTTTCAGGCCTTTTGCGGGACTAGCACACACAACTTTGTCTGGATCACACTACTATTGGAGTTTAAAACTGTGTGGTGAAGAATTCAACTATGCTAACTGCCACAATTTAAATCCTCTGTCATTGAGTTGACTCCAGTGTATAGCAAGTTAACAGGATCGAGTAGATGTGCTTCCTGAGATTTGTAAGGCTGTGTTCTTCCCTGGAGGACAATGCACCATCTTTTTTTAGAAGGGAAATTGGCGAGTTGGAGCTGCAATGTGTAGTCCACTGTGCCATCAGGTCTCCACAAAGTGTGGAAGGAAACGATGAAAATCCCAAAGCAAAAGACAGAGCTGTGTTAGGCAATTCTGGGCAATAGTCAAAAGTCCAGGGACTAGCATAGCTGAGGCTCCATTTAGAGAAGTAGTTGTCTGTGATAGTGCATCCAAGAGAAAAAAGAGATTCATTGAAAGGAATTTCAATCGGATGGGAAGGATTTGGAGGCAACGTAAAAATTCTGCACCAATTTCTTCTTAAAATATTCTACTCCCCCAATGCACTTTTGGGTGTGGCATTTAGCTGTACTTCTTAGTGCTGCAGGGAATCTGGGTTGTGTAGTGGATGATGCACTGGGCCGCCTTGGCTTGTGAGCTCTGTAGTCTGGGGCTACACTAGAAAAAGGTGAGACTGTCAGTTCTGATAAGGAATCACAGCCTTAGAAACCCTAAGAAGCAGTTCTCATCTGTTCTATGGGGTTGATACACACTAAAGTTAACTGTATGTTAGTGGGTATTGGGGGGAAGGGGAGGAAGGGGGTCTCCTCGTGCTATTGGCTCATAATATGTGGGTTCTGTATCTCTTACAAGATGACAAACTCCTTCATGTCTGTGGTGTTCTTCCACCCCTCCTGAATCACTGTCACCCAGTCCAGTCACTTGCCCCTAGTAGGCACTCCGTAAGTGTCAGCTGCTTGATGGATAACCCCTTATTTCTTCACTGTTTCAACTTCCTCACGGAATGTGTGTATAGTAGGACCCACGAGGTGTCAGGCTGAGAAAAATGGATATCATAAAACAGTACAAAATAGCCATGTAGCAGAATTGACAGTGAATGCCTTGAAAAATGTGCCATAAATTTATACTACAAGAACATATATCACCAAGCATGGCAAAGACTTTGGTGTGATGTAAAAAAGACAGAAACGGCCTTCTGAAAAACGCTTTTGCCTTTTGGAACTTCCTAGACTAGACCCACCACTGCACCTGTTGGGCCCAAAACACTCTCATTGAGTTAGAGAAGTTCCACCTCTCACTGTGGCAATAAGAGTAGAATGTCAACCACCAGCCACTACCATAGACAACATATTCAAACACAAATACTGCTAGTGAGTAGATTCCAACTCCCACAGAGGCTTGGGGACAACATAGAACAGTCCATAGTGCTTCCCAGGCATAGTGTGTTTCCCTCACAAATATGGATTCTCATATCTGCCCTTCATGGAGCAGGTGCTGGTGGGTTCTAATGGGAGAGCTCGTGGTTGGCAGCTGAAGACATCATCCACAGAGCCAGCAGGGCTCCTACATGAAAGATAAATGATGAGAATTTAGGATTCAGATACATGGTGAATGAAAGGGTGTGGTGCCTCCACTTGGATAACGTGGAAGAAACCCAGGAGGATTTACACTAGCTGGCAGCCTGTGGGTGGGTATGCGGGGTTCCTGAAGACAGCCAGTGACCTCGAGACCATTTGCCATGCTGACGAACCACCAGGGGGTTGAAGCTATGTTGCCTCCACCTATGTTTTTTGACTAAGTGAACTGGATGACGGCTTGCACAGAACCAAATGAATGATGGAGAAGCCACTCCCCTCTTGTCTGACTACATTCCATTGGCAGCATTGTATTGATGTAGGTGTTCTATAGATGAACAACTACAGAGAGGGTGTGAGATGGTGGTTAATTAACCTAATTTATACTCTTGCTTTTATTTGGGGCCACTGAGTGGATTTGACCCATGGTACCCTACCTTATGTGACAGAATAGAAATTTCCCCATAAGGTTTCCCTCACTCTTCAGGGCAGGTTGCCAGAATTTTGCTCGTGGTGCTTGTCAACTGCCCAACTCTTTGCTGTGCAGTGCAGAGCAGCACCCAGGCACCGCCAGAGCATCACCACCAGAGCTCCTTATGTGAACTCTGCTGGTTGTGACTTGTTATCTGAAACTCTCAAGTTTGCTGAACTTGCAGAGGGGAGCTTGTGACAATAGCTTTCAGCACATGGTGCTTTTGTTTCCCTGTGAAAGCTAGTCCATTAGATGGTGCCAGGCTATCAGAAAACATTGCGTCTGGGGCCTTCAAGAATTGTCTCCCAAAAGGCAGTATCTCACTGAGATACCAGCTGAGTGCACATGGAAGAAGAAGTGCACTGGCATCAGTTCCTGGAGGATTGGAATCCATAGAATTCCAAGTCAAAAGAAGGCTTATCATCAATGCCTACATGGTCAGAATCTGGTGTGGAGGACAATGGGAGTCCAAGATTCATTTGTGGAGCGAGACAGGAAATCATCCTCCAGAGAACTCCCCCTCTCTAACATGGAGAGAGAAGGGAGGAAAGTGGTCACTGAGTGCCTTTGAGAGATGAGTATGGAAGATCAAAAGCATCAATCTGACTTGAACAATGAAAACTTTTTCATTAGATTCCTCTTACGGTACAGGCTGGATCTGATCCGGTTTCCAAAATTTTCTGTATTTTTGCTTTGTATTGCTTTGGCTTTGGCTTTTTCCCATTAGGGTGTATCCCAAAAGTGTTATGTCATTGACGGTCACCCTCTTGAAATTGTGTTATATGTTTTTCTGGTTTCAGTGAGTGAAATCCAGGATCAATGAACCTATAGGGATGGCCAATAGACTATGGGTTTTGGGAGGATGGGATTCCAGTGGTGGTGGGGTATGTCTGTAAAATGGAGATGATGTCATGGAGTCCAGGTAAAAAAAAGAATGTCTGGAAATGGATTGTGGTAGCAATTGTACAGTTCTACTTGACATGATTTAACTATAGAATTATATGGTTGGCTGAGCCTTGGTGACATAGTGGTTGTGTGTAGGATTGCGGCCCACAGGGTTGGTGGTTCAAATCCAGCAGCAGCTCTCCAGGAGCAAGGCTGGGCCTCCTACTCAAACCAGGGCAGTGATGCCACACACACACACACACACACACACACACATAACTATATGGTATAAGTACTAAATCCCAATTAATAATGGATAAAAAGAATTATTTTTGATAGTTTTAGAGTCTTCCATCTTTAACATGATTTTATTTGTCATGCAGTTTTTCATTCAAAAGAAACATTGCATTCATTTAAATATTTATAGAGCTACTTAATTTAACACCATGACAGCTTAGGACTTGTTCACCAATGCTGATTACTTCTCTAATAGTTTATTAATAGTCACATAATGCATGGTTGGTATGAAAAGAGGTTAATGATAATAATGAAGAGTTCAGTTGAATCAGGCATAAACATGACCTTAAATTTGATAACTGAAATCTTTAAGGTAATTGAATATGTGTTTCCACCTTTAATTGAATCCTACTTTGTAACTAACCTGTCCTTTTGAACTTACTATGGCTATACTGGGTGTAACTGATCTGCCCAGAGGCAATCCAAGTCTGTAAACCTATATGGAAGTGCACTGCCTCATTTCTCCCCAAAGGAGTGACTGTGGGGTTCAAACAAATGACCTTCAGTTAGCAGTCCAGTTCTCTACTGACTGCTTTTAGCTTGTAGCTAGAAATGGATTCTATGTGGAAGAAATGTTAGCTGAAATTGTTTTGTATGTGAAACTTACTTGGTAAGGGAAATCATCATATTACATCTTTAATACCTAGCAAAAACAAGCTATTTAGAGAATTTTTCCCCTACTGCTAAGTGGCAAATGAGAGATGATTTAAGGAATTAAAAAAAGAAGTAGAAGTAAAAAAATGTCCTTCCAGGAAAGGATTTACTATCATTTTTTATGGATTCAGGTTAAGCATAAGGACTAATGATGTCAAAACTGAAAGATAAATTTTGAGGAACACTAAAAAAATCTTGCCCTATTACTCAAAGTCTGCTTCATGAGGTAGAAGGCCTTAGAACAGATGATGGATGATGTTCGGCTAGCATTGGGGAGAAGATACTTGTTGGGAAAGAGCAATAGATGTCTACTCATATCCCATTTATCCAGAACTGGGAACTGGTTCACTCTGATTTAAACCCCAGCTAAGAATTTGCACCCCAGATATATACCAATTTATAGCCCACATTTTACTAAGCATCTCAAGTGATTCTTCTGTCTACCTAAGATAGGTACATTACATACCCACGGATCACGTGGGGAGTCATCCCAAAGTGGATGCTGACTGTGGGGCAGTGGTGCAAAAGCAAATTCTCAGCATGAAGTTGAAGCAGAATGGACAGTTGCTAAGCCCCAGATCTAGCCCTTCGATTTCTGTGTAATTAATACTAATTGGCCATAGTGTGTGTGTGTGTGTGTGTGAGACAGAGACAGAGAGAGAGATAGAGAGAGAGAGAGAGAGAGATTCTTTTCTTATGTGAGGGTAGATATCTCCAAGGGACAAAAGCAAGCAGTTGGTTAAGGGTAGCAATAAGATAAAAGCATTCATTTGCCATCCCAGTAAAAGTCCCAGACACTTCAGGTATAGCACCTTTCTCTGCTGAAGTTGGAATGGAGGTTGTGGCATCAGCTCCTGAGCAGAGCTTCCTGTAAACAGAACCACGAATGAGCAAAGCTATGCACGTGTGCTCTCTAGCCATGGAAGACTGACCCAGCAATGTAGGGAGAGGCACATGTTTATAATCTAAGGATTCTATTTGGAACACATAATTTTAGTTTACTTTTTTTTATTCAATAACATTTATTTCACATTGTACAAAGTCTAGGTAGCAAAGAATTTTTAAAAAGCTTCAATATTAAATATGGGTGCTCACACATGAGATGCCCTAACTTCAGCATTTTCCCCTTCAATGCTTCATTAAGTGCGGGATTATAGATGGGGTCAAATTGAACACATTTGGAAAGAAGAGTCCATATTCGTTATTAATTGCTAAAATGAAGGCTTGATGTCACAAAGAATGGAGACTTTTTACCCTGCTGTCATCCAGATGTGACTTGAATTAAATAATTCAGCTGTGTCTCGTTAATACATAAGAGGTGGCACATCTATTAAGTTCCGCTGTTATTTTTT
>PVJH01028400.1:0-27360 GCA_004026705.1 Nesogale talazaci
ATAATTTCCTGAAGTAAAAATGCAAGAAAAAGGATTACCTTCCAGAGTATTCCGAAAGCTGAAATTGGCAGCTTTATCCATGGAGTCAGAGTCATAGTTTGCTAAATTCAGGCAAAATTCCACGTCAGCAGAGGAGGGCAGCCTTGGGGTCCTGGCTTTGTCATGATTTCCTGGGTTGCGCAGTAAGGGCCCCTCCGACGTTCCATTGCACAACACTTGAAGGCTGTTGTACTCCTCTATTCGGCTGCAAATGATCTGCACAAAACACTTTCATGTCAGAGAAATTGTCACCACCTTTAACTCCAGGGGAATGGTGGAGAGACCGACATTCTTAAATACCATCTTTCATTTCCAATTGCCATAATTAATCAATGAGATTAACATTTTCAAGTAAATTATCAAAGATAGCAGCTCTCTGAGAATATGGGATGGGATATGCTGTGCAAATGGAGACTATTTTTTAGTTTGGTATATAAGGGCTTAGAAAACTTTCTTCTGTTCCCCAAACCTCAAATCACCAAATGAAGATGATAATAAATTCCTCTATAGCTGTAGCAAACAATTGAAAAGAAAACTAAATGAATAGATACTTGCTGAACATTTATTATACTGTAAGTACTGTGCTGGGTGCTGAGTCTTGGGAGGAAAATAAGAGATTGACCTTCTTCTTAGAATCTTTGAAGGCCGTGCAGGTGACATGACGAATCACAGCACTCCGCTTTCAGTCAATGTCTTATCACTGAACATCTGTGCTGCCAAGATGTCCTGGTGGCCTGGCAGTTCAGGATTGGGCCGCTAACAGAAAGGCTGGCAGATCACAGCTAGCAGCTTGAGAGAAGTCTGTTATATGACCCTTCTAGCCATCATTCATCTGTGATATAAACTCTAGATTTCTCTTGTACAGGATTAAGGTGATGCTAATTCCCAACTTTAGTACAAGGTGTAAACCAAGCCACATATTCCCTCCCCCACCTGCTTGAAATCATATTTTAGACCACTTTACCAGAGGGTGTGATAAAAGTCAATAAACCATCCTTCAATTTCCTTCCAAGTATGGCTAGCTAAAAGACAAACATAGCACATCCATGACTGTCTTTCTTTGGTATAAGAGCTATCTCAGACACAGACAGAAATCTGAAGACCACTAGCAGTGCACACCCAACATCTGTCTAAGGTGGCGGAGGCCGCCATGACCACATGCACACCCTGGTAAGGAGAGGAACCGCAGCAAGACTGCACGGCACTGCGCGGCACTGCGAGGTCGTAGACGGAGCAGGAAGTCAGCTGGTCCACAGAAGCCCGTGTCAAGCAGTCTCGTATCTCCGAGGCTGAGGTCCTGAGAGCCACTCGGCTGCTGACTGCGGACCCATGACTATACCCTTCTGATTACTGATTCTGACTTGTGGTTACCAACTGACTACTCTCCTAAATGCGCCTAAACATGAGCATTGTCTAAGTACTGCGTAATCGTTGCAATGAATTATCGAACCCAGCATGGAGGTCGAGGGATGGTTGGTGTCAGAATAAGTAAAGTAGAAGGACCAGGGAGGCCTGTCTGACTCCGCCCCATGGCAATAGGGGAGGCAGAGAAGGTCGGATATGTCCACCTCTCGCCCGCTTACCGCAAGGTGCTCTGCGAGAGAAAGATGAAGCTGTCTGCATTGGTAAAATTGAAAGTATCAGAAACTCAAAGTAGCCGTTCTTCTTTCCCCTATAGGGTCAGATTAGCCAGAATAAAATTTTATGGCATTAGGTTTAGTTTTTTATTTTTATGCTACTAAAGGTCCCATGACTTGTGACTTATTTTCCTTTGTTTTCTTATGAAATATCAGATTAATAATGACTACCCTTTTGAAATTACATTAGTTAATAAGATTTTCAGAGAGTTATTTAGCTAGAACTGGTGCGACTCAACAGAATCACCACATTAAAGGGACAAATATTCATGATTTTTAATAAGAATTTTATTTAAATTTGTTATTGTCACCCAGCATTGTTGACTACATTTGCAAATGAGGGAACTGAGACTCAGAGAGTGTAAGAAATCTCTCATAGTTTTATGTCAAGGAAACAATAGAGTTAAGACTGCAACCCAAATCTTCAGAATATATTAGTAACCCACTTAATATATTTATATATGACAGCAATACCCATAGTAAAGTTGTTTATGCATTAATATTGAGAAAGAGATTTTAGTCTGTTATGTAGTTTGTATTTGATTCTAAATATGAGATGCCTTTGATTTAACACAAAATATGAGGGCCTCAAAAAATTCATGGAAGATTTCCATTCTCTTTTATTTTTATTTTCGTTGAATTTTTATTCCCTCTCAGATGGCTAGAGTTTAGCTAAATTAGTTGAGAACAGATAGAAATGACATTAAACATTCTATGGGGCAAAATTTTATCGCTGCTCATGTTAAGTAAACACTTACTTATTGGCTAACACTGGAACACGTGATTTAATAATGAGTCTGAACAGGATCCTGTGCTTTCTTTCCTACTGAAACCATTTCTGCTCTGTCCTGGGTCTGGAGAGTTGTATAGTCTAAGGAGACACCGGTGCAAAGCAATAAGCAATAAGTTATATGAATGAGATATGGGTCTGTCTGTTTTGTAGCTATCAAATGGGTCCTGACAGCTAAAATGTGGATTAGTTTGTAACTATTGTGCAATAATCTGCTTCTGTAAAGAACCAAGGAAATCCTGGGGGGGGGGGGGGGGGTCACCGGAGGGCTGTGATACTATATCATATGGGGTCACTAAGTCTGAATCGACTTTCTACCAGTGAACAACCTCAATGTAATTGTGTAAAAGAAACTGAATGCCGGATCTGAATTGTGCCAAGATCAATTCTGTAAACAAAAAGTGAAACAAATGAAAAATGGCTTTGAAGGAAGATTTGTGACTAATTACTATCTATTTTTGTAAGGGGCATCACTGCCCTCTGGAGGTTGTGGGAGCTACCCAGCGCTGGTCCTGAGAACTGCCGCTGCATTTGAACCACCAAGCTCGCGGGCTGCAGTCCTGCACCCAACCACGTACACCACCGGGGCTCAGCCAATTTCTAGCTATTTTAATAGACAAGACATCTTATCTTATCAGTTTTGTGACCAGCCAGGAGAAAAGTAGTTATTTTCTAGTTATAAAAGTAGCTAATAATAAAATATGACCATTTTCTAGTTATAGAAACAACTGGCTAAATTTCAGCCCAAGTTTATAACAATTTACAAATATCTAAAAGCGATCCCCCAATGTCCTGTCCAGTAAGGCACCCTCTATCTTCTGTGACCTTATATTGAACATTTTTTCTTTGTTCTCTGTTAATGCTTTGCCTTTTCCCACTTAAGAGGTATATGCTTTAGGGAACAAAATTTTAGGGACTAAACCATTGGCTCAATTGTTCATCTCTTTGGGGATGGAAACAGTGCAGCATTTTGGAGGACATAAGTCAAATGAGTTTGAACTAATTATTTCCCTGTTTCATGTCTGCTGATTCAACCTGCATTGGCCGGGTTGCCCAAAATATCTTCTTTATTCAGCTTCTCTTTCCCAGATCCAGAAACCTCTCCCTCCCTTGGCCTCCTCAGGATGAGAAACAGCAAGTACTGATGCAGCCTCAAGATGGTGCATTATCTATTTCCGGATTGCATTAAGTCTAATTACATTTTGTTAATAAATTCTTCTAAGGTAACCTGAGTTCCCTGGGTGGAATGACTACTGCCTGGTAGAAATTAGAATCTATCCAGTAAGACAACGAAAGAAAGGGCTGGCAATCTGCTTCTGTAACGATTACAGTACAGGTAGCTTTATGGCGTAGTTTTACTTCGTAACACCTGGAATAACCCCGAAATGGAGACCAGCTTGGTAAATATTAAGTATGACAATATATCCTACTTTGAGCATGTGATTAATTTTCTGCTGAATCTTGACTGAAGCTAGTCTCTTACTTCTCTTTCTCACTTACTCCTTTACCAGGCTCTTCACCCCTACAGGATCGAACTGTGCTTTATTTTATTCTTTATATTCCCCAGCATGAAGTAAACTATCTTCAGAGGAAAGAACCTGGCTGACAACTTAAAAACTGATTCAGAAGAATCTGAGTCTAAATGCAAAGATTTATGGATCCTTCAAATTATTTACAGATGGTTTTATTTATATATAGGTAGAAGAGGAATTTCTGGCAAAAATATATGACTGGATAAAGCCAACAGTGCTTTTAAAATAGTGACTAGAACCATAACATTATAATCTAATTATCAGTGGTTCCAAAAATTTTTCCCTCCATTTCATAAATTTATTCATTGAGTTTGTGACTTTTGCAAGTTACACGTTGCACCCTAAATTATTGGTTTTGCACAGTCAATGAAATGGAGTGATTTTTGAGCTATGCAGGCATAAATCGTAAGCCAAAAATATGAAGTACAGATGATCCCATGCCGCCATCACTAACTGGTCACCGTCACATGCTTCCAGAGGACACAGCATCCCAGAGTGGGTGAAGCTGCTCTTTGACCAACTGAAGCTTTATTAAGTCTATTCTACTTCACTAGGTAAGTGGGGGTGATGCCTTTCATCCTCCTTACAAAGTGACAGTCTCCATAAATACAATGTCATGATGCTACTTGTGTTGATTTCTTTATTATCCAAACTAGAAGCATATGATACTATACCGTTTCAATAAATACTTATGAGATAATTGATCACATTTCATTAATTTAATAATACAATTTTTATCAACATAGGTACTACTGTTATTTGTTAACAAATGAATCAGTAAATCTCCAACTGGAAATGTGTTAAAGTGAATTTGAATTAGTTCTGTGGTTGGTTGATATCAATTTATGCCTTGGACAATACTTCACAAAATGTGTCATTTTTCTTAAAATGTTAGTGAGCCTATACTTGATTCAGCTCATGAAAATGGCATCTCCGGATACATTTTGTTTTTCATATTGAATTTTACACAACCACATCGCGGACTCCTATGATCTTATCTCTAGCTTAATGGTGAAACAGCTGAGCCAGAGGACAGAAGAGTAGTACAAGAAGCTAGCAGGACCAATGGCCCTTTGTCAGAATTGGGAACTGTATGGACAGTAAGCAAAACACGGGGATGTAGTCGAAAAGTTTACAGGCTTTCTTGTGAACTTGTCTTCATCACTTTTGAAAATGATCAAAGTGATCGGATGCATGCCTTGTCCTAGTGAGTTTAGATCTATAGCAACACACTCTGCTAGAGCAAATTAAATATTAAAGCAAAGTAAATAATCAACTAGAAGGAAAAAACAAACACGCCAGAATCAGTGGACGTCAATCCAGGATATAATAGGCGAACATAACATCATCAGCTCCATGATGAGCTTTCTTGTGAGCAGCCAAGGAGTTGCAGGAAAATTGGGGTGGAAGGCCACCAACTTAATCATGCCACAGCATTTCCTGGAGGATGTGGTCCAGACCCATTTAAGCTGACTCCGTGGGAAAGCTTCTTTCTTCTTGCTGGTCTGGATCCTGCATCCGACTCACCAGCCTGCTATATTGCCTGCCAACTCTGGGGACCATCAAAATTTGTCACCTGATTTGCCGATTCTGCACTCATCTTCTAATCATGGTCTTCCTGCCTCTTAGTTCAATAGGCCAAGCAGCCGTGCAAGACAGGAAAAGCTTCCATTTTAGCACCAGACCTACAGACTTGAATTGGACTGAGCTTACCAGTTTCTATAATTCAGTCGATTCCTTGATAGAAATTATATATATATATATATATATATATAAAATACTCACATATGTAGGATAGAAATTGTTATATATATCATAACATAATACTTTTATTTATTTATTTTTTTAATTAAAAAAAAATTTTTTTTTAGGCACACTACCCTCAGGTGGTGGGAGTAGGAGGCCCAGCCTTTGCTCCTGGGAGCCGGAATTGAACCTCCATCCCAGTGGGCCGCAGTCCCGTGCACAACCACTACGCCACCAGGGTTCAGTCCATAACATAATACTTTTATCACTTAATAAATACCACTAGTTTTTTCTTCTCTAGGGAACAAGTACCCTAAATATGACTGCCACCATATTATAAATATTATATTATATTATATTATATTATATTATATTATAAATGTATTATAAATATTGAGGCATTTAATGTGGAAAAGCATTGACTTCTAGATTCAAAAAGACCTGGGTTCTAATTGTGTCTTAGTTACTTCATGTTGATGTAGTAATGGCAATGGGCAAATCATTTAGATGGACTATATCTCAAAGGATATAACAACAACATTAAATTATACATCTCAACTGTATTGCCAAATATTTTTATCAGTTTTTAGTTTCTTTCATATATCATGCCATTCCCCACTTATTTTAGTTATGAGGCAATTGATAATTAGAATGGCAGGTGACTATTCCAAGGATGTATAATATTCAGCAATAGAGTCAAAAGTTAAAATCTGGGCTCCTGATTCTCGAGCTCTCTCCACTACATTTACTACTAGCTGTAAGTGTATAAGGAATGGTTGAATAAAACTAAACTACCTTTTGCATCGACATTGAATGCTATGTATTGAATTCCTTCAAACACCTATTAACGGGACACCATTGTGGGTACTTAGAATAATTTTCATTCTGTTTAAATAATAAACCATCTCAGAATATTTTCAAAATATCCTTTGCCTAAAAGACTCCTGCAGCAGTCTGAGCTAAAGCAAAAAGCTTTGAATGGAATTATTTTTGCTGAAATATCAACTTCCAAGTGACTATGTGTTCAGATGACTAAGGGTATGAGTTTCAAGAGGGAAATCTACTCAGGTTCCAGGGATAATTTAAAAAGTTGAAACCCAAATCATTGGTTTTCTATGTTATGTGGCAGCAGGATTATCACTGTGGTTTTGAGCATGGGGTTTTCAGTCAGAAATTCCTGAGATCTACTACTGACTCTTTAGCTTTGAAGTGCTTCAAAGAGTTTATGGAAAATCCCATTAGCTTATAACTCTGTATTCCCACAAACTTTCTGAACCCTCCTCCTATATGATTTTGAATAAGCTATGGAAGCTCTCAAAGTAGCCCGCATTTTACATCTGTAAATGAAGACAGCAACTTTAGAAAAAAAGCAGACATCAAACAACTTAGCATCTGCAAGGATGTAGTATGTAGTGTGAGGTAGACAGTCATTTTAATTATAATTATTATGCATATTAAAGTGTTTACATGGCACAAATAGTCCGTGTTCAACTACTCACTTAAAAGTTGGAGTCAGATAGAAAAGCTTTGTGATATCATTCTACGAAGTATACAGCCCTGAAAACCCAATGGAGACAGTCTCCTTTGCAACTCAGGAGGTCATCAAGCCTCCTTAATAGCTCCACAGCAGCTAATAATAATTACAAATATTTTTGATATGAAATATTTGGGCAGGTCATCAAATCTCATTAACTCTGGCTCAATAACATTAGTTGCAGAGTCATTATTAAATAAAAGTATTATATGTAATTTTATAAATAAGGGAATTAAATCATGGAATTAAGAAAATGCTAGTTACTAACCTAGTACTAGTCATTTTACCATAATATATTTATTGAATACTTTCAGGATAGTTCTTTGAGTTTTACTATTCCAATTTTAGGAACAGAATGGTCTCAGGATAAGTACATATATACACACATATATATTTACATACATATAATACAGTTGATTACACTCTACAAGTTGTCAACCAGTTTTGCTATCCTTGCCCTAATTATT
Source organism: Nesogale talazaci (assembly GCA_004026705.1). Lineage (NCBI taxonomy): Eukaryota > Metazoa > Chordata > Mammalia > Afrosoricida > Tenrecidae > Nesogale > Nesogale talazaci. The sequence goes on from PVJH01028400.1 coordinate 7,746, forward strand.
TTACCACCATTATCATAAATTCATTGTCTCTTATACAAAAACTTTCTTTTTTCTTTCCTTCCCATCTCTGGTAAAAAACCAAAAACCAAGAAATCTAATGTCCTTACTATTTATAGATGTGGTTACTTCATGAGTGAGATTCTGCAGCATTTATTCCTTTATGATGGATTTACTTCACTCAGCATGGTGTCTTTAAGTTTCATTTATATAAGATTTTCATTTTTCTTAATGGCTTAGTAGTATTCCATTATTTTTATTTATTTGTTGGTTGGTTTATTTATTTTTAAGATAATTTTATTGAGGACTCTTACAACGTTTATAATAACCCATACATCAATTGTATCAAGCATATTCCATTATTTTTATATACCATATTTTACTTATCCATTTATCTGTTGACATACATTCTGTTGTTTTCCCCTTTGGGCTATTGTGCAAAGTGCTGCAGTGTGCTACTACTGTTTGTGCTACTACTTTTAATGCCTCTCCATCTCTACCTAGTATTGGGATTTCTGGATCATATGGCAATATGATCAGAATGTTCACTTGTGTTTCATTGACCATGATAATGCCTTAAACTGTGTGAATCATAGTAAACTATGAATAGCCTTGAGAAGAATGGGAATTCCAGGACATTTTACTGTGCTCACAGGAAACTTATACATGGATCAAAAGACAGTTGTGCAAATAGAACAAAGATATATTGCAGGGTTTAAAATCAGAAAAGGTATGTCAGGGATATGTCCTTTCATCATAATTACTCAATCTGTAGACTGAGAAAATCATCAGGGAAACTTTTATATGAAAAAGAATATAGATCAGGATTGGAGCAAGGTTTATTAATGAGCTGTGATATGCAGATGACACAAACTTACTGGTAGAAAGTGAGGTGAACTTGAAGTACTTTGCTGACAAAGATCAAAGGATTGCATTTTTCCAAGTGGACTATGACTCAATTAAAAGAAGACCAAATCCTCATAATTGGATGAACAGGTCACATCATGATAATTAAGAAAATATAGAAGTTGTGAAGAATTTTGTCTTGCTTAGATCAAGGCTCATGGAAAGACCAGTCAAGAGATACAATAGCACATTGCATTGGGTGAATCTGCTGCAGGAGACCTCCCTAAAGTGTAAAAAAGCAAGGAGGTTACTTTGAGGACTATGGTGCTCTAAACCAAGGCATGGTATTTTCAGTGCCTTATATGAATGTCAAAGTTGAACATGGCATAAGGAAGACTAAACTTTATCAATGCATTTGAAATACAGCATTGGTGAAGAGTATTGGAAACAACATAGAATTCCAAAAGAAAAAACCAACAAAATCATCTTAGAAGAAGTACGGCCAGAATACTTCTTGTCTGTAAGGATGGCCAGACTTCTCCCCGGGACTTTGGACACGTTGGCAGAACAGGTCAGTCCCCGGAGAAGGACATCATTCTTGAGAAATAAAAGCAAAAAGGAGGAAGATCTTTGACAAGACAGATTGAGACAGAGTCCGCACCAATGGGCACAGACCTAAAAACCATGGTGAGGATGGGACTGTACTGGAGCAGTCTTGCCTTCTATTGTATTTAGTGTCACTATGACCAGACAGCAGCACCACAGAGCAACAACAACAACAACAACAGCAACAACAGCATTATAGGAAACAAACACATACATGATCAAACTCTGTGCCTTGTTGTTGTTTTCTAGTGAGAAAATTGAATGCCAGAGATTCTAAATGTCTTGTCCAATATTACATGGAAATCACAGAGATAGAACTTTCATCTAGATCTTCTCCCCAATACGTTCTGCGTTTTCTATTACAAGTCAGAGGGAAGGAGGAAGAAGGAAGGAAATAGACACACTAACGAACTGGGTGAACCTCGATTGCTTTTGTCTGACATTTAAAGAAATAGCAGCAAACTACCAATGATTAGGAATCAGTAGCAAAGTCTCTATTATGGCATTAGAGATTTATTTGAAAAAAAAATGAAAAAGTAAAAGTAAGCCATTTGACATTCCACAGAATCCTTTTTCTTTTCTTTCATAAAATAGCTGCTATTCACTGAGCTGTTGCTATGGTTACCCAAACCCCATGATCTCTGCTGAAATGTGACGTTTTATTTTCTTCCCACTGTTTGCCTCCATATGATGTGCTTTCACCTGATAAGTGAATTTCCTGGCCACATTTCTTCATGTCTACCATATAGAAATATGTTTCTCTCTTTATTCTGATCCCTTATTACAGTTATGTGATCATTTAAATATGTATACATACATGGTTAGCATATGTACTCTGTATAACTTTAGATATAATTGTACTGATACTTAAATTTGATTAACCATGTCCAAATAGTATCAAGCTATTTAAATTTATTAAAAATATAGCTCCACTTAGTTCTGGCACTAAATAAAGAAAGCAATAAGCATATAAAATATATATGCACACATTTAAAAACTAAGATTTTGGAAATATGAAAACATTAATCACCGGACTTTTTATAATTGTATATTATTGTATTTAATAGAAAACCCTACCAGGTATGTAGTGTTTCATGATGATTGTTATTTATTATGAAACTGCTTAAAAAAAAAGAACAAAAAGAAAAAAAAAGAAGAAACTGCTTGTGAGCGTTTGGGGTTTGTGCTCAAATTCTAACATAGAATGGAGCTTGAGTCCTCCATTTAAGGAGTGGATCCACCAATCATATAATCTTATTTAAATACATGAGAATGATTCTCCATTACAGTAATTTCTCAGTCTTTTCTACTATATGAGTATATTCTCTTGGCATGCATCCACATATACATGTACATATCAGCTTGCTATATAAAATGTGCTGTCTCATATTTTCAGCAAGAAGCTGCTTATACACATTGCTGTCTCCTGACATGGGGAACCTGTGCCATAAAGAAAGTCTCAGAGGGACAGCCAAGCAGACTTATTTTAAAATTTTTGTTATTATTAAGACCAGCATTTTTTCTAATTTTAAGTTTTATTTTTTGATTACAAGCAATAATTAGATGCCGTCTTTTGGGGCAGCCAGTAGAGTGGTAGACAAAGATAAGCTTGAAACCATTAAGTGTGCTGAAGAATTATACATTATGTACTATAAATCTTTACTTAGTATAATGAGACCACAAAGACAAGAGTGTTAATTCAACTGGGGTAAGGGATATGACTGGGTGAGAATTGAATATAATATTTTTAGATAATATGAACAAAAAGGCTCACAATAAGATATCTGCCTATATATCAAATACATCTGAATTTTAAAGACATCCAACTGACTGGGTACCAATTTTTGTGTTCATGGGACAGTGGATGTTTTATTTGATGCTTCCAAGCCTTGATAAAGAGTGAGCAACTTGGTTGACTGTAACAGGTGTATTAGTCTGCGTTGACTAGAGAAACAAATCCAGAGACAATTGTATGTGTATGAGAGAATTTTCTATCAAAGAGCCATTGTACATTAAGAAAACATCCCAATCCAGTCTAGATCAAGTCCTTAAGTTCTATATTAGCCCTTATGTCTGATACTAGTCCATAAATTCCTCTTTAGACTCATGCAGCCATGCAAAGATGTTGAATGCAGGGAGATCACAGGCCAGTGGGGGAAAGTCTTAGGTATCCAATGGAAGCATCTGAGTGTTGGTGTGGGTCTTCAGGTGGCTCCTCCAGCTCCAGGGCTCTGGCTGCCATCCATGTGGCTCTCTCTTGCTGGTCAACAGGAATGTGTAGCACAGTGTGTGTACCCCTCCAGGGAGAAAGACAGAGGTTCTCAGACTCCTCGGGAGAAGGCTGTGCCCTCACAGAGGCTTTATTAGTTATGACCTGATTGACAGGCTAGGCTTCACCACTTTGCTCAAGTTGATGGGAAGTAGTTTAACTGCCACACATTGTAATCAGTGATAATGAGTCTCACACCAGCTCTGCTACAAATTCGCTGTAAAGCCTTGGACATTTTTTTTCTTACCTCTCTGGTTTTTCATTTTTAATTTGTAAAATAAGGGCATCACATTAGATATCATTAAAAAACATAGCTCAAAGTTGATAAAAGTCATCAGTCTCTAAATGTTCTTGGGGGGGCATCACTGCCCTCTGGTGGTTGTGGGAGCTACCCAGCCTTGCTCCTGGAGAGCAAGTTCAAAACCAGTAGGCTCTCCTAGGGAGACAGTTGGGTTTTCTACTCCTGTGCATAGTTACAGTGTTGGGAATTTATAGAGGCAATTCTATTCAGTCCTGTAGCGTTGTCATAAGTCTATATTGACTTGATAGTCATGAGTTTGTTGATATCCATCCTTTCTCCCCCCTCAATTTCTTATGAAGTTTTAATAATGAAAAACTCTGAGTTGCATCCACGTAAATGTCCAGTCTTAATGATTGGTAACAAGGGAGACTGTGTGAAGAAATAAGAGCAACCAACTATATTTGGGTTTGGCAGCCAACTCTGTTAACCATCATCCCCTAAGACCACAGATAAATAGCAAGTACTTGTTTATTTCCCTCTATTCAAATTGATGTTTTCTCACCTTTTAGTCATTGTATTTTTATTCCCTATTCTAATTTTGTTTAAAAACCCAGTAATACACAAGAGTTTAGCCATAGAAACATGTTGAAACTAATATTCTAAAGATTTCAGTACAGCATTTACCCACTAAACACTGAAAATGTACTTAAAATAATGACATCCACATAAAGAAAAAGTCACTCAACATGCAAAAAATTATTAGAAAAGGTGTATAAGTCTGAGTATCACCAGATAGCACACACTGCATGTCATTAAAAACCAATTAGCATCAACCTTTGAAGCTTCAGTGTGAATTTTCTAACTGTTTTGGCAATTTAGATAATCCTCCAGCTTTTCTAGGTCATGTGAAGCTATATAGGTAAGCAAAGTATTGTAGGTGACTGAAAAATCCCACATCAAAGCTTGGCAGTATTTTAAGCAGCAAGAGAGGATGGGGGAGTTACAAGAGAGTTTTTCCCTTTATAGATTAAAGCAGGAGGTCTGAGGTTTTATGGAGTAAGGTCTTTTTTCCCAGCATATTTTCTATCCTTTTTTGCCCAGATAGTCTACCTTTACCTATTAATTGCTGGCAGCAGTGATATCAGAATGAGATAGTGGCCACTTTCTGAGGCTACATCTGAAAGATGTGCAAACTTCAATGAATTTTTCAGGGGGTAAGGTAGCGTATCCAAAGTTCAAAAATGCAGTGTGATATAATGATTGTAGTGCAAGAATCTCTTTACCATATTAAAAACATTGTATTTAGATCCACGAATCATTGCTAGTCAAGTGCTGCACTAGAAATTCATGGAGAGGGGCTGAGCCCCAATGGCGTAGTGCTTGTGTTCAGGACTGCGGCCCACTGGGTTGGTAGTTCAAATCCAGCAGCTCTCCAGGAGCAAGGCTCGGCCTCCTACTCCCACCTGAGGGCAGTGATGGCCACAAAAAAAAAAAAAGAAATCCATGGAGCCCAGAGGGTATAGGGAAACATTTATATACTTTTTACTTTTTTTTTTTTTTTACTTTTTACTTTTTGTAAACCTATATACTTTATAAAATGGTAATTGGCATTTTCCTTTGGTTACTTTTTGTCCACAATCCAGAGTGGCAAATTCAGAATAAGAGAATTAGGAATTCTATTTTGATATAGCAGTTCCTTTAAAATTTACAGGTGTTTTGTATTTATAGGTATATTTTATAGGTAATTTAAGGTTAATATCTTCTGTAGTCAAATTTAAAAAAACGGGACAAAACAAAGAAGCTCAGTATAGTGAAAAAGTGAGGAAGGAGAAGCTAAATGACTTGATTTCTATCTTTCAACTGAAGGAAAGCAAGAGTAGTAAACTTGACTACAGAGAAAAGAACTTATACTCACTAAGGGTTAACTCACTGATGGTTAACCACACTGTTGCTGACCAAAAGGTCAGTGGTTTGAATTTACTCTAATGGGGTCAAATGTGACAGTTTGCCTCAGTCAAGATGAGAGCCTTCCAAAATCTTTTGGACAATTTTACTCTTTCATAAATAATCACTGTTAATGAAACAAATGTGTCCGTGGTCACGGAATATCAGCTGATTCACTATTTACATACTGGGTCTCGCAGGGAAGCTTCTATATTAGACAAAATTAATCATGTTTCCAAAACTTCTCTGGTCATTATTAAGGTATATTCAACAATGACCTTCTCAGACTCTCCACTGCTGATCTTAGACCATGGTAAGAAATAGGACCAGCCATTAGTATTTTTAATTTGGATATGATTTGATTTTTTTTTTTTAAATACAGAAACTCAGGTCCATTCCATGTATTGGCTCAATCACTTAACTATTCACACATTCAATAATTCATCCCATCATCCATTCCACAAATGCATATGCACATCTGTCAGCCACCACCACCCTAGGTGCTGGGAGATAGAGTGCCCTCCCGAACACTCTTTCCTTATTGGGCCTTAGACACCTAGTAAAAGAGGTAGCTACTAGACAAATGATCACATCAACATCTATCCAAATAGAATTGTGACGTGAGCTATCCCAGGGAAGATCAAAGCAACTTGAAGAACTCATCCCTGGCAACTCCCCTCGGCTGGAGAGAGGTGGTGGGATGGATGAGGAAAGGATCTTTAGGAAGTTACCAAGTCGGTGATGGTTAAGGTCTCTCCCTTTTCTGACATGGTCTGTTGATGGTTCAATCAGCCTTCTGACCAAGCTGCAGCTTACCTGCCAAGAAGAGAAGAAGGACCCTGGGCTGAGAAGGGCCGGGTTTGCTGGGTGGCGTCCTCCCATGTACGTATCTGTGCAGACCTCGCAGTCGTCCGCATCTCGCCAGTCCCAGTACGGAATCGTGAAGAGCTCATCGCCCGTCAGCCTCTGGATTTCTCTTTCCCACAGCAGCAAGAAGAGTCTATGCCAAGGCAGGAAGCCCGGTGCTTCGTGGGCAAAGTCAATGTCCCTCCAGATTTCAGTCCCGCCGAGCAGTGTGTCCCTAGACACATAGTAGTGCATCCAGACAAAGAGATCATAAATGTTGATGTCCCTGAACATGGGTGCTGAACCATTGTTCATTTGCGCATAGCTTCCCGTGGGGATCACATAGTCTGCACTGGTGGTGTGCTTCGCTAATGTGAGGTAGGCAAGGAATTTGTCCTTCTCCGGGATACTCAAATCAAAAATGTTTCTTCTCACCAACACTCGCCTCTCTGTGCAGCTTGGCCCCCCAAAACCGAACCTACAACTTCCACAGTCAAAACCCATGAAATTGCCCGAACAGTGGCAGGTCCTATTATAAAAAACAGAAGGCCAAGACTCCCGATCATCCACCCCAGTGAAGGGGAACTGCGGTCCGAGCGGTGCACTGGAAAGAAGGACGTCCTGACAGGAACCCCGGCCTGAAAGCTGGCCACAGGGACTCCCATCCCCATGCCATGGCGGGCAGCATTCCCTCTCCATCAGGTTCGTGGAAGACACACAGGCTCGTGGGAAGTGGCCAGCTGAGGTGTGGAAACCCCATAAAAAGCAGGACAAAAAGAGCAGGCACATTCTTGCTTGAGTCCTCACAAGGTCTTTCTGAACGGGAGCCACCGACTTCTCTCTCTGGCTCCCTCTACCCTACTGGTCACATGTTTAGGCTAAGTCTTCTATAATACCCCTCTCACCTTTAGCATCCAACACTCACATTCTTTATCTTAAGCTTTCATCTTCTGAGACACTCGTGACCGATTTCTCTTTGGATTTGGCATTCAGCCCATCCGCGGGACAGGCCTCTTTTAAAGTGAAAAACACTATTCACCATTAATAGTTTCAACCCATGTGATTGCCTTAATAATAAGGGCCTTAATAGCAAGGTCTGGCTCAAGTAAATTCAGTGAATGATTTCCAAATTAATTTTGATTTGCATTTGCAAAGGAGAATCAATGTCAGAAATAGAGCTGTTCTGATTAAGAAAGATCAGGAAATGTTACAGAAAATAAGATTAAGATAGTTTTTCTTCAGAGACCAAAATAGGTATTTGCCAAACTCAAATCAACATTACAGAAAAATGTTTTTTAAAGCACATAGTATTTCTTATGTCTCATCACATTATCATTTGTCTGTTTTATATAAACTGTTAAGGTGAACGAATCTTTTGGGTACTGGTATTGATTATTTTGATGCACTTTTTATTTGCCTTTTTTCTCACTCTTTATTATCTTTTAGTAGATGCCTTTGTTAGGTGAGGTATCTAGCTTATTGTGGACCTTTTAGTAGTTAGCATTCCAAAAAGGGAAAAAATAGAGTTTAATTCTGTAGGTACCTTATTTCACTCATAAACACTGGAGAATTAGTCATTTCTTGATTTTGAATGTTATTCCCACAATATGGTTGTTTTAAAAGAATACACAATAATAACAGTAAAACAACCCCCAATTAATATAACAACCCCCAACAAATATAACAATGGTTATTCAACCAATTTCAACTTAGGGTGAACCCATGTGCTAAAGCCTAGAAGTGCTTCCAAAGTAGATGGGTCAGCTTTCTTTTTAGGCACCCCTGGAATGTTTCCCACAGCCAAGCTGTAGGGTAGCAGAGGATTTCCTCGCTGATAGACTACCCAAGGGCTCTTATTTGTTGTTTTAGGAGTTCTTAATTTAGTAAACGAATGAATACGTATTATCAAAAATGAAGAATCAACAATATGTATTAATTACATCACTCCAGAAGTTAGTATATAGTAAAATAGAGAAATGAAAGCACATGGGTAAAAATAAAATTTTAACTGCTAGTGTTACTGTTCAAGTACATAGTACATCACTCAGTCTTTGGGAGGGAAAGGATCTTGGAGAACTGAGGATTCCCTAAAGGACCGTGTCGTTTGGGTTTTCTGCTGTATTTTATGAAGAAAAGGCCCCCCCAGGAGTAAAACCTTAGAAGGTGAACACAGATTGAAAGACAAATGAGATGGAGGGTACACTTCTGGAAGAGGAAAATATTCAGAGGCGGGGACCATGTTCCCTTTATTGCATTGGAGAGTACCAACTTGCTTTTTGAAAAACCCCTCAAAGTCCACGTTGATGCACTCACAGTGATTCAATAGGTCCTGCTGGAATTGCCCCTGTGAGTTTCAAAGACTATAGCTTTTTACCACAGATGGCCTTGAAAGCCAGGAACTTTTGAGCTGAAGAGTGATCGATTGAGGGCAGTCAAATCAAGTTTGTCCCCCTAAGACTCCCTTACTTATCACGATTTAATATTGAAAACTAGGTGACTTCCTGATATTCAGGTCTAAGCAGGGAATGTGAAAGTCCTGACATACCCCTCCCCGTGGCTCCTCAGTACCAGGGTTATAGGAAAGGTCATCCTTCCTCCGGTGATGCTGGCATGATTTGTTGCCCCTTTCAAGTTCGTCTTACTTAACCGCTGTCTCCACACTCAAAGTAGGCTTTTCACGTAGAAGGAGCCGTGTGTGGGTGAAGAGGAGGAGGAGAGAAGTTTCCATGGAAATACTGCCATTTCCTGGGGCAGGAAGTTATCACATGATCACCGCAAGGAGGCTTAATCTTCTTTCTTCTTCTTGCTTTTCAGACCACAAGGAGATTAGCACAGGCCTTCTTGTCTCTAAGGAGTCTTGTTCCTCTGCTTCTTTTAGCCACAAGAGACTTTTTGTAATTCTATTCATCTACTTGCAATGAAGGTACGATTCTCAGGCCCAGTTTAATTGAGAATTTTTTTTTTAGACCTGATCTCTCCTCTGCCAGAAAGTTAAATAACAAAAGAAAGCCTCCATCTTATTTGGAAACTCTCAGCTTCTGCTCTTTTAACTCTGCTTTCTATCATTTTTTGTGGCTACCTTGAAGAATTGTTAAAATCTACTCTGTCCTCTTATTTTCCCTCTCGAACCTGATTGCATTAAATCACTAGACCTTTCCATTCCTCCCCAGATAGACCCCTGTCTCTTATAGCTTGTGTGTATGACCATCTTCATGCCAGTGCATATTACACTGTGTTTTGAAATACATAATGGGAACCATTTTCTTCATTTGCCAACTAGACCACTATCTTGCAAGATATTTTCCATAAGCACTGCACAACATGCTGTTGTAAAATAATTAGCATAGAGCATTTATGATAATATCTGGGGTTGAGAAGGAGCTGTTGGGAAGCAAAGGTGGAAATTTCATGTCATTTATGTAGAAATACAATCCTTTCTCAACCTATCTGTAGATGATATGATTTGAAAGTATTTCACTCTCTCCCGGAGAATACTTTACAACTTGACAGCTCAACTAAAGCAATACTCTGTTAAACAGAATTAGGGTCTTAGTAAGTACTCTGAAAACATTTATTATGCATCAATTACCAAAGTGAAGTATAGATGCTATAGTACAGAAAATAATTTATTAATATTACTAATTTCTAGTTATTTCATAATACTTAAATTTTGTTCATTTAAATAATTTTCCTTCCTAAATTACTTTAAATTTCTATAAAAAAAATGAATGACTTCCCTGAGGGGGGATGACTATAGGACAATGGATGCAGTCAAGTGATGGTGTCATCTAAGAAAAGTGAAATTTTCAGGGGCTGTCAGAAGAATAAACAAATATGTCTTGGATGATGTACAGCCAGGAAATGCCTGAGCAGCATGTACTTCCTTTCATGTTCTTTCAACACGTTATCAGGAGGGATTAGTCCCTGGAAAAGGACATCATGTTTGGTAGAGGATCAGTGAAAAATAATCAGACACTCAGCAAGTTGCAATACTAAGATCTAACAGAGCAATACCCTGAGGATGACTCAGGACCAGAACAGTTTAGGGTCACCCTGCAGGGGAACACTAGGGTAGATGGCAGAGAGCCCTAGATGGTATCCTTAGGCATGAACTGGATGATTTTTTCTGAGGGAAATGACATTTCAAGAAAGATCTGAAGAATGTGTAGAAATCTTGTGACAAAAAGATAATGAGAGATTTTTTTTCCCCCAAGACAGAAGGCCTAGCATAAGCAAGGCTCTAAAGTGGGGGAGGTATGGGGACGTACATGTGGGTTAAGCCTCCAGTAAATTCCCTCTGCGTATCGACCAGGGTGTGAGTAGCCTTGCTATCATGCAGAGTGCAGGGGATTATTGCAGATGCAGTAGCGTTCAAATTTAACAGCTTATCATTTGATCTCCCTTTGACCCATTTTACATCCATTTTAATTCTTAATATTTTCTGCTTTCTTTTTGATTGAGGTTTTTCTCTGTTTTATTTTGGTATTGATAGTTTTTTGGTTTGCTTTTTTGTATGTTTTTTTTCTGTATAAGAAATCCAGAATATGTAAGTTTATAGAGACAGTAAACTAGATGAATCATTTCTGTGAACTACCCCCATCAGATGATTCCTTCATGATGGGTCTGGATAAGAGAAGGTGAGGGAACATATGGATAGGATTTAGTTGTGAATGGTTGCCAATAGGACTAAGTATAATTGTCATTCTGTTAGTATAAAATGAAAGTACAAAGGAGAGATCTTACTAACAGCAAGAAAAAAGAACCAGGGGTGGAACACGTCTTTTGAACTCCGAGGCCCTGGTGCATTGAAATTTTTTGATCCAGGAGACAAATGTGATAACAGAAGAATAGCAGCAACAGACAGAACTACAAATCAGAGCACAAAGCAGAGAGGTGGATGTCCCTCTCTGGGACAAGTAAAGGAACAAGTAAGGAACAAGTAAACTAAGTACTTTTGGAGTGAAATTTATGGTGAAGTGACATGCCCTTTGGACATATAGTGGTAGCATGAGAAAAAAATTGTAATATTGCACTTGCAGGGCAGAGGTCAATGAGTCAGGTGACTGAGAGGTCAAAGAACAGAGAGAGACCTGCCTGTGGGCATAGCTGAGAAAAGACTGTATTGTTTTAATAATTTTATCCTGATCTTTTGTAACCTGTTCACTGCCTCAAGAAACACCGTCCTCAGGAGTATTATCTGTGAATGCTTTTTTGGCCATGGCAATGTATTATCAAAGCCAGGTAAAGAGTAAAGGGTGCTGTGGAATGGAGCAGGTCTGAACCCAGCCTGGCAGACATCAGCCTTGTGTGATGCTCATGAGACATCTGATTTTCTTTGTCCTTTGTGAAGTCAGAGGGACCTTGATGGCATAGTAGGTAATATGTTTTGCCACTAACCATGGTCAGCAATTTGATTGCTCCACTGGCTCCACCGGAGAAAGACAAAACAATATATAGCTTTGGGAACCCAAAAGACGAGTTTTGCCCTTTCCTATAGAGGCACTCTGAGTTGAAATTGAAGCAATGGCAGTGTTTTTGTTGTTGTTTGTTTATTATTGTCTTATTATACGGAAAGAAGTCAGGCACCACCCTCACTTCATTATTTTTTATACCTTGAAAACTCTAAACTTAACCAAATATTTAGGTCTCTAAAATTTTTTCCATTTATTTTGCATTTTTCACTATTATATTGATATACAGATTGGCTAATAGTTTATGAATACTCAGGTAACAAGTAGATGATATGTATTGACTATTGTCCCCTCAAAAGATATGCTGAAGTCCTAAACCTTGGTTAACTCTTCAGAAATTACCTGTTTGTAAGCTTGTTCAGAAATAGTGGCTTTGAAGATTTTTCCAACCGAGTGACCTGGGGTCATATTGAAATAGAGTTGGTATTAATCCAACATGTATGGTGATATTTTTTCCTCTTACCAGTCTTTTTATGGTTATTTGCATGATTGATTTTTCACTCCATGTTCTTATACATTTTGCTTTGTGACACTGATCGCAATTCCCACAGTGTTATCAGCCCTCTTCCCTCTTCCTACCTGTGCTTCCCTCTTCCATTGCTGATTTTTTTCCGTTCTTCCTGCCTTCTCAGTTTTATCCATCAAAAAACACAGCCTGTTTGACTTTATGGTGGAATGATGTCATGAGTGCTCTCTTAGCAAAATAGCAGAAGATAATAGAGAGTGCCTGATATCATATGAGCACAAGGGCAGAAATAGGAGTGATCAATTATCCCTCTAGGAATACCAAGGACCTCTCTGTTTCCATGCACCATAACTGCTAACAAGTTAATTCTGGACTTTACCCTTCAGAACTCTTAAGTAATACATTTCTGTTCTTATAAACCAACCATTTCATAGTACTTCATTTTGATGTTCTTAGGAAACAAAGTGCACATTAGCCATGCTCCATTATATGTCAGGCAATGATTACCATAATCACAAGTGCATGTGTGTGTGTGTGTGTGTGTGTGTGTGTGTGTGTGTGTAATTGAAGAGGGGAAGGAAACAACATGCAGTGTCTATAGTTGAAAACTAAATATACCATTTTTCTATAAGTACGCTGACTAAATTGAATACATACAACCTCTAGAGGTCGCATGCTAAGGTATACAAAATGGTTACTATTAATACCAAAAGCTAACTACCTGGCCAATAAGCATTTTGCAAAGGCAGTAGACTGTCATCCTTTAGCTGCCCTGCCCCACCCTCCCAAATCCCAAATTCATAGTTAAAACCACGAGCTACTCAGAAATGAACAGGCTGCTCAGCTGTCAAGCAAAGGGACTTTGCATTACCAAGCATAAAATCTGCATTGCAAGAACAGAGGAGACCATTTAAGACACTTTGTAGAGAAAGTGGATGAACAGGAAAAGACGGACTTGCACAAATGAAGACAGGATGTCTGCAAAGAGGTAGCCCAACCTCCGATGGCTCAGAGCAGGGCTAGCTAATGTGCCAGCTGCAGCCCTAGAATGAATAGCTCTTGAAAGTGCTAAGAGTGGCTTTTACATCCCAATAAACTACAGATCCTCTAGGAGAAAGCACATCTTTTAATACTTAACGAACATAAATAATGACACAAAAAGTGTCAGTTTGGAAAGTTCCTGCTTTAAATGCATTTTTTATCATAGCAGTACGTATGCATATATTGTAAAATACTGAGCATAGGCAGGAGCTATGGAATTTTGTATATAAATTCTATGGATTTTTAATTCTATTTTTCCAGGAACTCTTTGAAACCCTCTTCCATAGCTTCACATCACAGAAATTGCTCAGATGTCACATGATGCTGTCTGTGAATATTCCGGATGCCATCACATATCTATGGGCTGCTTACCTGCAGAAGTTACATTCCATATGCATATGTTGGAAATCATCAGTATAGAGTCTTTACAGAGAACATAGTTCAGTACAGTCTGGAAAAATTCACAAAAGCTATCTGTAGGAGGATATTTTAACTTAAATTAGAATAGAGGTGCATGTGAAGATTCCTCAGTTTTTTATCAATAAAAATAATCTCAAAAAATAATCTCATATTATCCAAAAACATGACAAAAAGTGCCAATGCATAGCAAATTAAATTCATTACAATGAAACAAAGTTCTTAGAATACACAGAAGGCAGAGAGACTTTGGATAGTAACTTTATATAAAATTAAATAAACTACTGGACAAACCAGGATTGGAAAAGACCTCAGTAAATAAAGAGAACTGATCTACAAATTTATTCTACGTTTTCTGTGATTTTGGACAACACATCTGGCTTTTTTTTATGTTAAATCCCCACAGATACAAAATTGCCATAATATTTCATGCCTAGTATATTTCCAAAGGTTACTAAAAGCAATACTATTGTTTCAAAGCGTTAGGTTAGAATTTACATTCACAAACTTCATCTCATTTCCTCCAAACATAATACAGATTTTCTTTTTCTGACCACTTCGATGATGGCCCACAATTTTTTGAGTGACTATTTAAAACCAAGAATGTTTTCTTGATCAGCTCCTGTTCAATCATGGGATCTCATGACTCTTGTGTAAATGGTAAATAGACTGTGAAGTACAGCATCAGACACACGCATCACATAAGTAAGAATTTTCACTCATTTTAGAGTATTAACCTCAGTGACTGTGCTTAAAGTATTAATGTTAAAGTCCTATACAAAATGGTGTTGAAAAACTCTTTACCTAAGGAATGGATAGACTCCTTCCTTTTCATTTGCTTTTCTCACATAGTAGTTATACAGTCAGTATCAGTTTACAATCATTGATGAAAGGGTAACCCCCACCCCACCAAACCGGAGTAAACTCTGGGGGAAGCTTTCATAGGATGCAATCTCCCTCTAGGCCAGCGTCCAGCAACTCACCCGAGAAGGGTCTCTCTGGTCCGAGTGAATTTTTTTTGTAAAACAATTAGGCTCGAACCTCCTTTCTGTGTTTGCCAGTTTAAGAGAACAATATCAGGCTGTGAAATTGTGTTTCCTACCAAGTTTTCTAGGAAGAGAGGCTCAGAAACCGCTGTGTCAGCTTACAAGGACAGCGCTATGGGGAAGCTCAAGTGTAGAGTACTTTCCGCTTTCAAAAAAGGTAAAATGTGGGTCAATGACAAACCTCGTTTGCCTTCCTCGTCCCAAATGGGTGAAAAGGTTGACAAAAATGCAGGCACTTGTGCTCGAAAATACACCATAGAAGAGGTGGGAAAGTTATCTGGCCGATCTGGGAGCTCAGTTCCGTGAACTTTACTGGAAGATTTGGGAACGAGAAGGGTGGTTTCAAAATGTGTGCCTTGGGTTTCGACTAACGTGAAAAAAGAGCATTGGGGTAAACATGCTGTGCGTTGGGATAAAAATCTCTGAAACAATCCAGACTTTTTACCAAAGGCCATTATTGCTGAAAAGACATGGTGGTATTCATTTTTTTTAAATCATTTTATTGGGGGCTCATACAAATCTTATCACAATCCATACATAAGTCCATTATGTGTCAGGTGTACATCCATTGCCCTCATCATTCATAAAACACTTGTTTTCTATTTAAGCCTCATTTTCCCCTTCCTCCCTGCTTCCCCCTCCCTCATGAACCCTTGATTATTTTCTTTTGCTTTCTAAAGTTTTTTTTTTAATAAATAATTTCATTGGGGCTCATACAACTCCCACCATGATCCACACATACATCAATTGTATGCAGGCCACCTTTGCACTCTTTATGCCATCATCACTCTCAAAACATCTTCCCTTCACTTAGGGCCCCAGTACCAGCTCCCCATATTTCCCTTCCCTCTCATTTCCCCTCCCCCAGGAACACTTAATAATTTACAAATTGTTATTACTTTCTGATATCATACACTGTCCAATGTGTCCCTTCAGTCACTTCCCTGTTGTCTGTACCCCAGAGAGGAGGTTATATGTAGATCCCTGATATCCCTTTCTATTCCACCATCCCTCCACCCTCCCAGTATCACTACTCCCACCACTAGCCCTGAGGGATCATCTATCTTAAATTGCCCATGTTTCTGATGCCAATTTACATCCCCTGATCTAGCTGGATTTATCTGGTAGAATTGGGATTATGACAGTTGGTTGGAGGAAGCATTTGAGAATTAGAGGAAAGTTGCATATTTCATTGTTAGTACACTGTACCTTGACTGGCTCATCTCCTCACTACAACCCTTCTGTGAGAGGATGTTACTTCACTTATTAATGTACTTTGGGTCCCCAATCTATACTCCCCCTCATTTGTAATGATATAATTTTTAGTTCTTTGATGCCTGATACTGGATCCCTTTGACACCTCATGATCTTACAGGCTGGTGTGCTTCTTCCATGTGGGCTTCGTTGCTTCTGAGATGGATGACTGCTTGTTTGCTTTCAAGCTTTGAAGACCCCAGATGCTTTATCATTTGATAGCCAGGCACCATCAGCTTTCTTCACCACATTTGCTTATGCACATATTTGTGGTCAGCGATCATATCAAGAAAGTGACCATATAATGTTATGATTGTTAGTTCTTGAATCCTGATAATTGACCCCTTTGATACTTTGTGGTTGCACAGGCTGGTGTGTTTCTTCCATGTGGACTTTGTTGCTTCTAAGCTAGATGGCCACTTGTTTGCTTTGAAGTCTTGAAGACCCCAGACATTATATCGTTTGATAGACGAGCACCATCAGCTTTCTTCACATTTGCTTATGCACACATTTGTTTTCAATGATCATGTCAGGAGGGTGCACATCATGGAATGCCAATTTAATAGAACAAAATGTTCCTGCACTGAGGAAGTACTTGAGTGGGGGTCCAATGGCTATCTACTGTCCTAATACTAGCCCTATCAATAAATGTAAGTTGATCTATTTGCCCATCATTATGGCACTATTTTTATCCTGAGAGCAAATATCAATCAAGCCAGTGGAAGATGCCATCATCACCTCACCCCCAAAAAGCTTCTCTAGTGAAAACAAAGATTGAGACAATGCTCATTTGTTTTGTTTTTGATGTGAGAGGAACAGTGCCTTTGGAATTCATTCCACCTGGTCTGACTGTTAATCAAGCTTTCTATGTAGAGGTTCTGAAAAAATTGCAAAAAATGTGAGACAAAAAGGGTCTGATTTGTGGCAGATGGAGCTTTTGCCACCACAACAATACACCTTCCCACACAGCTATTTTACTATGCCAGTTTTTTTTACACGACAGCATGCCTCTCACCTAACCTCACCCCATGTGACTTCTTTTTGTTTCCACTAGTGAAGAGGAAAATAAAGGAATAGTAATTTGACCATTTGCAAGAGGTAAAGAATAAAATGAGGGAAATGCTATTAGTCATCCAAATGGATGAATTTGAAAAATGCTTCTAAGAATGCAGTCACAGATTTGATAAATGTGTTAAATGTAATGGATAGTACATTGAAAGTATGTTTTGTAAATAAAGAAAAACGATTAAATACATAACTTTGAAAAAATTCCATTTATTTTATTTCATTTTTTAATATCTCCTTAAATACCACATCCCAATTTCTGTTCCTTCCCTTTAATTCAGCCTGCACGCTAATCCTGCTAAACAGATTTAATATGCCCTCTATACTTACCTGATAACTTGCTAACTACCCCAAAGATTAGTATGCCAGAACATTCCTTTAAATTCTTTTCTCTTCTTAACTTTAGATCCACTTACATTCAACTCAGCAAACACTTACTTGACCTTTCTGAGAATGGAACATTCTACTTCTAACTGGGAAAGAACAAGAAAGAAGACTCACTTATAAGGAATCAGATCAATATGTCTTCCTCCCTTCCATCAGTCATCAAAGATTTATTGATTATGCAAATATTGTCACATAAAATGCCTGATAACAAAGATAATAGTGACAGAAGAAGTACTTTGTGGCAGATGGAGGACTTATTTTGCCACCACAACAATACACCTGCCCACACAGCTATTTTACTATATCAGTTTAAAAAAAAACTAAGGTAGTCTACAATCTAGCAAAAGAGTCTCCTAAGTCAATGGACAATTTAATAAGTGCATATATCTAATAAAATTAAATGGATTGTCAGAGTCAACCCTAGCAGGAAACAGCTGACATACTCCAATGGAATTTATTAAAGGCACTATTTATAAGTGTGGGGGTAGAGTTGTAGGGTTTAAGGAAACCAACAAGGAATAGAGCAGTTTGCTGATCTAGAAGAGACAAGGGCCATGGACAATTTCTGAAGCACAAAGAAGGTCATTGTACTGACTGAGCCATGTGGTTCAGCTGTGGCTTCGTAAAAGGAGATCGATGACCCTGTTCACATGGCAGGAAGAGAGCTGGTTGCTGAGTACCACGAGCCCTCACTTTATATGTCTTTGCCCTCTGATGTCCTTCCTGTGCTCTTCTCTGAATGTAGCTATGCTCCAGTCAGAGGAGCAAAGGGGATCATTAATGCAATTGTTACATGCGAATTTCAAGGGTTCCACAGCAGTATGAAATCAAAAGAGAAAGTGAATCTGGGGAGGGGAGAATCAATGGAATGAGATCTGGGACACATACCTCCTCTAGGCTTTCGATGTAGTGCCACTCAACTTTGTAACAAAACTACATGTAATTGTCATTCTAATTTTGTGATTTAGAATAAGCAAGGTTTAGAAAGTTCAAGCACTGCTTTGAAGGTATGTAACTATTAATTTATTCATCCAAGGCTTACAATAGGCAGTGCGATTGTAACCATTCATTCAGAGGTCAATATATTTGTGGGTCTATGCATAAGGACTTCTAGGAAAGCAGTGGAATCACATAGTCCATTTTGCCCATGGAAAGGTAATCTTGGGAAGGCAGGATTGTCAGGAAAGCCTTCCTGAAGAAAGAGGGTGCCATATCTGAGCTTTGAAGAATGAACAATACATATCAATGGATAAAGAAAGAGGAAAAAAGAAGGGTATTTAGCCCAGAATGAAAGAAAAGGAAAAGATAGAGGTAGCATGATATATTTATGACTTCATATAGTTGATGATGGTTAAAATGGAGCAGTAGATATAATGAAAAACTGTGGTTTTTTTACCAGTGTGAAAAATTGATATAACTTTGAAAAGTAAAGCAATGTTCAAAAAGTTGTGTGGTTTTCCCTCACATTGAATAGATATTAGAGCTCATTTAGGCATGTGGAAAAGAAAGTAAAAAGATGGGAGAGGAATCATTATTAAAAAAGGAATAGTATGCTTGCTCATTACTGGAACTTGATGTCCTAAAGCAATACTCCTAGAAGTTTTATCCTAACATTTACAAACATTATTTGTGTACACATTTTTGAAATTGCTTACATTCATGTTGTTCATAGGCTAAAAGCCATTCATTACAAATCCTGAAAATGTAAAAAGTTAGTGC
>PVJH01028401.1:0-27519 GCA_004026705.1 Nesogale talazaci
GGGGGGGGGGGGGGGGGGGGGGGGGTCCAACCACAGACAGCAGAACTAGGAGAACTTCAGTAGGACTTCGCTACCAGAGTTTCCTTTAGGAACACAGAAGAGCAGTGACAAGCTGCCCTTGCTGCCAGCTGGGGAGTGTTCCAGCATCTGAGCAAGCTACACCCTGGTGCCCACTCAGATGTAAGCCTCGCCAAGTCTTGGAGAAGAGGCGGCGGCAGCTGGCAAATTCCCATAGCAACGCCGAACTCCAGACTTCAAATGATTAACATTTGTTCACAACCAAGTGTTCTGAAATGAAATGTGGTTTACAAGGCATCCAATTAGTACTCCACAACTGATGATGGCCTCATTTTCCTTCCCAAACTAGCTCTTTTTCACGAAAAGGACCACACCACTTACCCACGGTTTGAATGCAAGCCAGAAAGAAGGCAGTCTAGTCAGTCTCAACTCCTTCCTCTTCTTCACAAACCTCCCCATGGCAATGGGGAGCCTCGCCGCCGCCTCCTAAGTAACTCTGACTCCAATTCACTTCTTTCCATCCCAGCGCACATTACACCTCCCTCTGACCCCATCAGCTCTCAGTTCGATTAATGTAAAAGCCTCCTCAGGGGAGGAGCTTTCCCTCATTTCTGAGGGCAGGGCCACTTACTGGGCAGGTGTCTGCCACTTTATCCCCGACGACAGTGGTTTGGGCCCCTTGCCTGAACAAAAACGTGGTCAGAGGCTTGTACTCTGTAGTTAGAGCCAATCAGCTAAAGGCACTGCCACAGAGAAATCCCCAAATTGCTTTGCTGAGATGCCAGGAGTCACTCTGGTTCCCTGTCTTCTCGGGTACTTGGATGGTCTGTCTGTCCTTCAATTCTGGGAGCTGCTCTCACTACCTTTCCACTAAGACCTCTCTCACACAAGGATAAGGGGGGTTATTCAGGGCGTTGTTAGGTTAGCATGAGTCAGGGTCCGAAACCGTAAGGATACAGTTCTTGGTCCCCAGCAGCGCCTCACCACAGCTGGCAGGCAGGTCTCTCTCTAGTCCTCAGTCTTAGCCACACGGCCCCCTTGGCTTTCGCCTGCCTCCCTCCTTAGCAGGTAAAGGTTGGCTTGTTGCTTCCCCTCTGGGCCTTCACGTCACTGTCCCTGGCACCTCCCTAGTCTTAGTCACTTCCGGCAGGGATGTGGGGCCTGCTCTTCCCAGATGTACTGGGGGGGTTCTCCAATAAAACCCTTTCCCACGTATATCTGTTACAGCAGAGTATGGTGTTCCCACCATAGAAACGTAAGCAACAGTCAGAACACCCTTCACCATCTGACTACCCACCGTCCGCCTGGCCCTCCCTGCACTTCCATTCCCCGCCAATCACTCTGATTCTTCTGCTGCCACCTATGACAGCTTGCATTCTCAGCCTTGGCCGTTACACCTACTGCTGCTTCTCCCCTCTCTGAAGGCTCAGTGTAGATGTCACTTCTGGGAAGTTTTCCTTGATCTGCTCTGGTTAGACAGTGATGCTCCCCTTGGAAAAAGCTGCTCTGACTCACAGCAGCTCCATGCATTTCAGGGTAGGGCCGCACTTACTCCATGAGGTTTTAATTATTTTTTTAGTTTATTTTATTTTTGTGGGCATCACTGGCCCCTGGTAGGAGTAGGAGGCCCAACCTTGCTCCTGGAGAGCTGCTGCTGAATTTGAACCACCAACCCTGTAGGCCGCAGTCCCGCACACGATCACTACGCCGCTGGGGCTCAGCCCTCCATGAGGTTTTAAATTACTGCTCTGGGGAAGTAAATCATCAATCTCCTGATTATCTTTGGCTGATTGAGAGAATTAACTGTGTACCACGAAGGGGACTGCCCGGATTTGTTGTTGCGTCTGTGCCTACTCATGGCAACCGCCCGCACCACAGACCCTACCACAGCCTAGCCCTGCCCACTGCTGCGGCCCCCAGGTGAGTCCAGCTCAGGATGAGGGTTACCTCCTGGTCACTGTCCCTTCACTTCAAAAAGCACGGCATCCACGAACTGACCTCTTCTGGTAACATGGCCAGCATATCCAGACTAGTACTCCTAAATTAAAGCATCGTACCTGGAGAGGAAGATGCCTAACTCCTTACCACTGATCCTGAATGGAAGTTTATTGGAAGCAGTGAGCATTACTGACATTTGTTTCCCCTAAGCACATGCCTGGCACAGAGGAGGCCTCAATAAATAAAGCGCTAACAAAGAGCTGACTACACAATTAGAAACCCACAAAAACCATTCAAATGAACATTTAGGGAAGTATGAGGAACCCTGGTGGGTCATGGGCTACGGGCTAGGTTGTTAACCTCAGAGTCACCCATCACGCCTTGGGAGGGAGAGCAGGCTTTCTGCTTCTGGAAAGATTTACCATCTTAGAGGACAGCAGTCGGGGCAGTTCTTCCCCACCCCCACCCCCTTACAGGGGCCCTGAGTCTGAATTGACACGATGGCAGGGAGCGGAGTATAACTTAATCACATTGTACACTAAAGATGTGCACCTGACTCTGCATCTGTTACAGCAAAAACACTAATGCATACTGAATGTAGCTCAAAGCCATCGCTATGGGGTAGTACGAAGTTTAACTGGCATGGAAATTCCATGCAAGCGCAGAAGGCGGCTCATGGGCAACACGTACAATTCCCAAGGTTATATTCTTCATCCTATCACTCAGGAGCAGTGGCACCTTGCCTTAGTCAAAATCCTTATAATTCCGCTTTTACAGTCATAAAATGGGTAATAATCGCTCTAAGCCTCAGGGCTCTGAAAGATGAAATCATATTGGTGAAAATTCAAACATAAGGCCTCACGGCTATATAGTTTCAAGTCGTCTCAATGTGAGTGCCGATTGGATTACATAAAATAGATTTTAGGTAAAACAGCAGCTTGTCAGCTAATTGCCTGCCTACCAGATCCCAGGCACATACGAAAGAACTTCAAAGGCTCACAGGAAATGGAACTAAAAGGCAATGCAACATTACCAGGACCTTCTGAAGCCCCTTGTAATCAAAATCAACCCATGAAATTTAAAATTAAACATAATCTTGAAAGAAAAAAAAATCCCTAGATCTTCACTTTCTTTGTAAACGTCATCAGTAGAACCTCATGTGTAGTACCGTCAGCTACAAAGAGAAAGTTCCTCAACTCGCCGGGCTGACAGAGGTCTCAGGACGAGCTCAGACAGAGCGGCGGCTGTGAGCATGGGGCGGCTGTGAGGATGGTACAGTGTGAGCACGGGGTGGGTGTGAGCACAGGGTGGGAGTGAGCCTGGGGCGGGGCAGAGCAGAGTTTCCTTTGGTGCTGTTGAGTCCTGCGGAAACACCCTCCATGGTACCTAATAACAAAAAGCGTGGGGAGTTGTTTCCATGTCATCAGCTGACACAAACATTGTCGATACGTAGGATACCAGGCACGCTTTGGGGTTTGGCCAGGCTCACGAGTGCTACGTCTACGCCCATGACTGTACAGGAGTGGCTAGGTGGGTCAGACATACCTGCAGTACGCTGCTACTCACCCAAAGGCAGAGTGTGAACTCTGTCAAAATCACTCGATTGCAGAAAGAAGATGAAATAATTAGACATCACAGTTCATTAAACATGCATTATTAAAGACTATTCAATAGTTACTTGGTAAGAGGTAGAGATGGGCAAGAAGAATTCTTATTTCCCAGAAAGAAAGAAAAAAGACTTAAGTTGTGGAATCAACTCACGGCCATCAAGTGCCTATCGACTTGGAGGGACCCTACCAGGGCAGGGAGGGGCTGCCCTGAGAGTTTTCAAGACCGTCATCTGTATAGGAGTAGAAAGTCCCCTCTTTCTCCCGCAGGAGCAACTGGTGGTCTTAAACTGCTGACCCTGTGGTTAGCTGCCCCACACATAACCAGGACGCCACCTGGGCTTTTAAAAAACGGAAACAAGTTTTTCCCTCTTACTTCAAATGCAAAGTACTCCACTACAGGGAAATTGGTATTTATCAAGTATGTGAATTAGGAGAAACATTTAGCCTTTGAACAAATGCTTTAACCTCTTTAAAAATGTAAAAAGGAAACTGTCACCTTGAAGACTAAGATGCGGCAGACCCAAGCCATGATCGTTTCAATCTCCTCATCTGAATGGGAAAGCTAGACAGTGAAGAAGGAAAAGAGACGGAAAATGGCTGCGTGGCGTTTCTGAAGAAGACACCAGAGTGCCAGAATGCTGCTCCCAGAGATCGGGAAGACTTCCTCCTCTTTATCATGGCGTCAGGATCAGTGATGGCGAGAGCGGAGAGCAAACACCCAAGGAGACAGACATCATCATGGCTGCAACCAGGGGCTCAACCACAGCAAGGCCGCAGGGAGGGCAGTGCAGGGCCGGCTACCGCTTGTTCTGTCGCACAAGGCTCTGTGACGTGCAGCCCCCGTGATGACAACCGACACCATCACCTCAAACCATGGGGCAGAGCTGTAAAGACCACTCATGACATCACTTGCCGAGTGCTCGGGGAGCTCAGAGACTGTAGGGCAGCGGTGCTCAACCTGTGGACCGCAACACCCTTAACCCTGTGCACAGGGGTCGCGGACCATTATTTCCCAATATATAATTACATAATATGTTTTATTATGTAATACATAATCACTATGCTTTATTATGTTTCCTAGTCATGTTAAATTCATAACAATGGAAATACATCCTGCATATCAGATATTTACATGACGATTCACAATACTGGCAAAATTACGATTATGAAGTAGCAATGAAAATGATTTTATGGTTGGGGACCATCACAACGTGAGGGTCTTGGCATTAGGAAGGTGGAGAACCACTGCTGTAGGGAGCTATCCTTCCTGTATGTAGGGAGTTTAAGGGGACGCTTAAGGAATCTGCACTGGAATAAAAACCAAACCGCCATGTCAAGAGATGTGAAGCAGTCATCTGTGGTGGGAATGAGGACCTTTAAAAAAGAACCTTTTTTCCTTCCATTCGAGGGGGGCCCTCCCTGTCGTTAGCCTCTTATGTCTTTTTAATCCAGACTGTAGTCTCAGGCATGATGATCCAACTACAAAAGGTACTTTAGGGGCCTAAGTGGAGGGAGGATGTTTTGAGAGTGATGATGGCAACAAGTGTGCAAATGTGGCCTGCATACAATTGATGTAAGTATGGACTGCGATGGGAGTTATATGAGCCTCCAATAAAATGATTGATTAAAAAAAAAGGAGGGGTTCAGAAGAGCTTATACCAAGGGCTCAAGTAGAAAATATTTGGAAATGAAGGTGCCAACATGTGTACAAATATGCTTGATTCAAATTATGCACTGATTAGTATAAGAACCCTCAATAAAATCATATTTTTAAAAAGGTACTTTAAATAGATATGCTAAGTTAATCTAGTAACTAGTACTGAGCCATTATTTTTGTTTTTTTGGGCATCACTGCCCTCTGGTGGTGGGAGTAGGAGGCCCAGCCTTTGCTCCTGTGGAGCTGGAATTGAACCTCCATCCCAGTGGGCTGCAGTCCCGCGCACAACCACTACGCCACCGGGGCTCAGCCCTGAGCCATGATTTAAAGTTCTATTCCAACCCCCTTGGGAATGAATTAAGCATGGTACCTAGTTAATAGCTGACATCTCATCAAGAGGCTGTTTCTTACAGACTTAATTCCCATCCCATCCCCCCAGACACACATACATAAATCTGAAATCATAACCAATAGCAGAATGACAATGACTACAGAAAGCTAGAGCATGGCTCCATCGTTGGGCCATGACTGGCATTCTTAGCAAGGTCAGGTCTTCCCCTGCCTTCCACCTCTGCTCAGTGCGGTCTCTTCACCAAGTGCAGAGAAAATGTCCAATCCTGGCTGCTGTTACCTTTGCTGACTGAGGCAGGTAAGCAGCACTGTGTCTACTAGTAGGGTTTGGCTATTTTTTCTGTCTGGCTGTCAAACTCTTTGGGGCTGACTCTGGCTATGGAATTAAAAACGTAGACTGAAACACTATCTAAAGATCCGCAATGAATCCTGCCACACAGAGAATCTAGACAGGAACACCAAGGAGGAGAAAGACTCAACAACTCAGATGACTCAGGATTCGCTTCTGGAATAGCCATTACAATTCAAAACATAAAATTCTTTAAGAATGACGTGACACGCTGGCTGGAATGCTGGCAAACTGAGAAAAGCGGTCCTTCTAAGAGTCAGTGTTGAACTAGACCTGTGCGGACCAACAGCCTGAGGATAATAAAGTGCTGCTGCCAGGGGAAACCATGTGAAGGAAGGGAGCAGATGAACTACGGAACTGCGCCCATGAAAAGGGCACCAGACATGATTCCATAGAGAACCTTTACAAAGGAAGGGAAAAGGCACAGACATATGGCTGTCTAACACAAGTTTAAGCAGGATACCAATGGCCAGGCCCTGCTCGGTCTGGGATCTAAGTGAGCTCTTAAGACAAAAAAATTTTTCTTATTTTAAACTCACTTTGGACGGATTCCAGTGTCACCACAGTCGGTGAGTGCCAAATCTTCTGTTTGTCAATATGTGAAAATTGGGTGGTTCACGTTCTACAAATCGCTTCACAGAGTTTCCCAGAAGTATCAAGACTTGCCCACCTCAGTGTTAGAAGTGCAGCCAGACTACCCCTTAGAACAGAAGGATGGGGAGACTTCATCTCACGGACACTGGATGTGCGTGATGCCGAGAGAGCCATCCCAGAGGAAGAAGGACGCCACGCCTGGTAAATAGAACCAACGAGAAGCAGGCGGATCCTCAGTGAGGGCGCTGACGCAGAGGCTGCAGCAATGGCCTCCAATAGAGCCAATGATGGTAAAGGTGGCACGGGACAGGTGTGTGTCTGTCCTGCTGATCATGGGGTCACTAGGAGTCAGAATCAACTTAAAGGCACCTGAACAACAGCATATTAAAAAAATCCCTCTACCACGAGCTTAGAAAATGACAAATAATGCAACAGTGAGAAAAACAGCAATGTGCAGTTCTTTACATGCTTCAGAATGCCAAGCTGTAAATGTGTCTTACCAAAGGGATGTTAGCTCCAACAAGAAATGGCAGGTAATAACATTATTCAAAAAATAGTAAGCAGGGCTGAGCCCCGGTGGTGCAGTGGTTGTGTGCGGGACTGCGGCCCACTGGGTTGGCAGTTCAAATCCAACAGCAGCTCTGCAGGAGCAAGGCTGGGCCTCCTACTCCCACCAGAGGACAGTGACGCCCCCCCCCCCAAAAAAAAAAAAAAGAAAGAAAAAGAAAAAATAGTAAGCATTTCCAGCCAACTTTGAAAACATACAAATGATTTTATTTCAGCATAAAAAAACACCAGAAAACAAAACAAAACAAGGCACTACAAACATAGACATTTAATTACTTGAATCCAACCATCAAACAATTGAACTGGATCCACAATAAATTTGTAATGCTGGAACACAGTTTTCATAGGAGCGCTACAAGGAAACTACTATGGACTCGCAAGAGCTTCCGTAATCCACAATGCAGCCAAAGGGGAAGTGAAGTATCAGGAAATCAGGGAAAATGAAAACCAAGAACTATGTATGGTTCAAGCTTGTACAGTGGCTCGCTTGGGAATCTAGCCATTGGGTAAAATGTTTAATGTCGCTGAGCTCCCAACTTCTGATTTGTAAAATAGGCCTTAGGATCATCTAAATGTCAAGTGACTGAGGCGGAATCGCCTCGATGGCAGTGAGTTTGGTGTGTGCTTTTGTTTGGGTCTGATTTTCTGATACAGGCTTGAAAAAGACTAAAAACCCAGGAAACAGCACGCACGCTGCTGTCGAGAGGAACGCGGTGGCAATAATAAGCAACACTTTGAGCTGCTCACCGCAAAGGCAGCAGCTTAAACCCTTCGGTCACTCCTTGGGAGAGCCCGAGGTTTTCTACTCCTATAAACAGCTCGTCTTGGAAACCCACGGGTTTGGGAGTAAACTAGATGGTGACGCATCTTCATTTTCTTCTGGTTACTGGTCAATCACGTCAAGTTATGAGTCAAGACCCTATAGCTCCATCCGAGGCTCATCTTTACAGAAGACCCTGCTATGTTTTTCTTTGGCAATGCAGCAGGTGGGTTCAAACTGCTGACCTTTCACTTAGGGACTGAGCACTTAACTGCTGTGCCACCAAATGCAAATGAGACTACTGAACCCAATAACCCTGAACAGTGTCATCTGCACGTCTCCTCCCAACGTGGTGGCGGAGTTGGTGACCAGGGCTTCGGCAATCTTGGGAAGCAAAGAGAAGAAGATGAAGGGGAAAAGGGTGAGCCCCAAGTGAAGAATCCGGTCAGCTGCTGAGGGAAGGCTGTCAGTAAGCAGCCTGCCATTCCTAAGTAGGGAAGAACTTACACCGTCCCTTAACTTCAAAGTACTTAAACAAAAGCAATGGCTTTCCCCAAAAGCTTTAATCAGCTGTTCCCCTTTGAAAACGCTTTCCTTGATTTAGTCTCGCTTCCGATTTCCCCTAGAGAAATTTCATCCACTTAAGATTGGAAACTCTGATGATAAAACTCAGGAAGATATCCAGACCGAAACAAAAGCAAAATCCGCATTAATGAGAAGACTTTCAAAGTGGTTGCTCAACACACTTCAATTGTTCCTGCCCATCCCCAAACCAATAAGCACTATATTTGAATTCTGCCATTTTTTAAAACACGAGCAGAGAAAGACCATGAAGTCAAAAGGACAAAAAGCCACATTTGTATGCTAGATGCATCAGTTAGTCCCCGACAACTGTGAGTTTTCTTTTATTCCCTGGGCTGAAACAGTTGGTCAAGAGTTTCAGAATACAAAAACTATTATAAAATTACTGCTTTGGGTGGGCAGTGGTGAAGGATAAATACCATGGTGGGGGTGGGGGTTGGGGGGGGGGCGAAATAGCAGGATTGGCCAGCATGGTGTTACTCATATTGTGGCCCATGAATCATGAACTGTTTGTGCCAAAACTTGAGAACAAGTATTTAGAAACTGAGCAATTGGCAATGAAGCTGTACATCTATTGAATCCAAAGATGAAAAAAATTGAGACCTCTGGTTGCCCTTTTCTTCCATTACACTTTCCTAATAATTCACTTTTAAATTTTATTTTACAGAAGCACCCACCCATCCACAATGAATTGAGAAATGCTGAAACAAGACCACTACCTCACAGGTAGTTTGGGAAGAAGCAATGGCCGTGCATACCGTCATTCAGATGTGGCAGTAGGACCCAAAGCTCACCCGCAGAAAGCAAGGTCACAACTTAAGAGAGTTCTCTACAACAGTGTTTCCCAGTAGGCTGTGGTGGTTCGGTGTTGGTGTTTGTGAACTTGGCTTGTGATGTGGAGGTTAAGCTCTCCCCTATAGCATGTAGGTCACAGTCTGCTGCTGTTTCCTAGGGGTGTGGCCTAGTTGATATCTAAGAAAGAGTCACTGTGGAAAAAGAATAAAATTTTAAAAAGTAAGTAAAACCGTAGTTCTCAACATTTTTCTCCTGTATCCTCTAAAATGTTTCAATGCTATCCATAAGGTTTTCAATGGCGAATTCCTCAAAAGTAGATCGTCAATCGATGCATTTGAATTATGATGCTGGTGAGGAATAGTGACAGTATCCCAGCCTGCCAAAAGTACAAACAAATTTGTCTCGGAACAAGTACAGCCAGAATGTTTCTTAGAGACCAAAACGACGTACTTCCTCTCACGTACGTTGGGCATGCTATCCCTAGAAAAGGACATCACTTTACTGAATAAAGTGGAGGGACCAAGATAATGAGGAAAGGTCTCGACAAGACGGAGTGACACAGTGGCTCCGACAAGGGGCTCTGACATAAGCACAACTGTTTTGCTGTATGTGGCATCTCTGAGCTGGATCCAACCTTCTGACCCCTCAGTGCAGCAGCATTCTTCAAAACAGTACCCAAGTCCTGCGGAGAGAAGAATGACCATGGGGTACAGAAAGGAACACTTGAAGAGACGATCCAGGTTTATGACGCTCACTGCCCGATGAGATTCGAATCCGAAGTTTATTGGTGTCAATATAGTGCCCTAAGAGGAATTTGTGGAGGAGAAAGGCGAGCAGTAAAGACATCAAGAAGATGGAGATATAATCAAATTTGCACGAGGACATCAATCCCATAAAACAAAACAGCTACACAACTCACGTTCTTCCTCAAAATAAGTTTTCAGTGGCTCTGTAATAGGTCACTGATAATAAGATGAATATTTAGAAAAAAAGCCTCCACATGTATTGATTATAATTGTTTGATTATGGGTGGTTTTTAAAATTTTTTTAAATAAAATTCATATTTTCCAACAGCATTTTACCCTTTACCCACCCTCTATAAAATGTAAAGTCAAAGGTTCTTGGCTTGAAGACAAGCCATTAGTCAATTCTGGCAGCTTCCCAGAAGAGCAGATGCTGAATGAACTATTCTCCTTTGACAAATGCCGAGAAAATCTCTCGGGTGCCATCTTAATCCATTCCGCAGCTTTCCTGAGTGACATCTCAGACCCGGGGTGCCTCTGTCTGTAACATGGGGTTAGGTGCTCAACAGTGAGTCTTCAAAGAAAGGAAGAACTGTTCACAATTCACTACATAAGGGATGGATCCATTCTACTTGCATCATTCCATGAGTAAGTGTTGACACTCTTCCTGTGACCACGTGAAACCGCCTTGTACACTAGAGCATGCTATTCCTGAGTCAAGTGTTACTGGGAGTCAAGCGTGAGGTGGAAACCTGTCAAAAAAAAATCCTCAAATATCTTATGCTAATAGAGTATTTCAAAAAGTAGCAAGACAAAAAAAAAAAAAAAAGGTAGCAAAACTGCACTTTGTCAAAGGCAGAAAACTTCCAAGAGCCAGAGAAAGGCCCTTCCCCCGACTCTCTGAGGCCTCATAACCGTCGATCCCCATCAGGTAGCCCAAGGTGGCTCACGAGCAACAGTGTACCTCCATTTCACTGTGTTCCTCATGTGCCAACACGGGAAAATGTCTAGCATTACACAGTAAAGCGGGGAGGGCGCTGGAAACATTCCACAATTACTGTTCGCATGAATACAACCTCACGCTTGTCTGTGGAGACTCTTGACTTTTCCTGTAAGATGTGATGTGATCCAAAATCCCGACCTACAACGTTTATACAACACTTTCTGAACATTCCTTTTCTCTTCTCCTTCCGTGGCACTTCATCTGTTTCTGATATAACCTTTTGTCTTGTCACTGCTGTTATTTGTTAAAAGCAGACCAGCAAACAAACAAATCATTGTCATCTCTGTGTACTTTAAAGTTCTTGTGGGAAGCATGTGGATTCTGCATAGTAAACAACACACAGGTATACAGCAATGTTTGGTGCAGGAGCAAAAGGAATAAAGAGGTTAATGAGATTCCGAGAACCTGATTTGTAGCCCAGAGCTCTTAAACCTCAAGTGAGACATCTGAAATTTTTTTAGCAAGTCTGAGAAATGTTACCACGCTCAAGATAATGAGATTTTTACAGACTTTTTGAAGGCCTCCTACATATCCAAACCCATCCCTACATGCAAACAGAGAGAATATGAGCATGGCTCAAATCACTGCTGTCCAGTTGGTTCTTACTCACATGGACACCACAGGACATGGCAGAACTGCGTCTTAGGTTTCCCCAGGCTACAATCTGTGCAGAAGCAGACCATCACACCATTTTGCAGTGCACTGATGGGGGAGCTCAAAGTGTCAAACTTTCCATCATTGGTCAAGCACCTCAACCTCTGGGCCATCAGGGCTGCATGGGGCTTCAAAAAGTTCATGGAAATATTCCATTTTCTTTTCATTCCTTTGTTCCCTAAAGTGCTTCTCAAACACTGTCCTGTACACACACACACACACAGACACACACACACACACAATTAAATTCCTCTTAATTTCACTATTCAGCCCCCCTTTGAAATGAGTTTATCTGGAGAGCACATTTTTCTCCTTAGCAAGGCTTAAAGTCCTCGGGGAAGGCAGAACTCCTGGCCTCCCCTTTCGGGCAGCCCTCACCCCACCCTACCCCACTCGCCCGCAAAGCTGAGGTACCTCCAGCCTGTGTCCGTCTCCTCACGATCTGCTGTTTGCTCACTCTGGTCTGGATCCCAGGTGTCCAGCACGGCCCTTCACTGTTCCCTCGGGGTCTGTCTGTCTGTGTCTGTCTGTCTCTTTCTCTCTAACTTTTCTGGTCTTCTCCACAGCCTCTTGGTAAGGGCTAGAGTTCCCACTGCTGTGTTGCGGCTCCCACCGAGAATGACGTCAGCAGAGGGTACAGGAGAGAACCTCTTTGAGTCGCTGGCTTGCCTCTTCTGTCTGTAGGCTTCTGAGACCTCTGCTATTAAAAGGGCTCCCTCCCCCATTACCGAACCTGCCAGCGACTTCTGGATTCCAGAAACCCTGGGTCTGTTCATAGCCAAAAAGAATATTGTATTACCATAATGCCTTGATTTGGTTTTCCCCCCCACATACAAATATAAATAATTGCTGAACTTCCTCTAGGTCTAAGAAGCAAATTCTCCATCATCTTTGTAAGCACACCAGCATAGATTTGCGCATACCTTTCCTCTTTATCTATCAACAAATACACCAAATAATATTTCAACATGTTTCCCACAAATAAACATCTGCTCCATCTCTTATCATTCTTTCTCTACCCTTACAAAAATAAAGCATGGGCTTGAGTCTTACAGTTCCAAATCGAAAACCTGGTCAGCTGTGCCATTTAGTATATGGTTTTGAGCTAGTTACTGTTCATTTTGAAAAGCAGCTTCCCCATCTATTAAAAATATATATATATATATATATATATATATATATATATATATATATATATATATATATCACCGCCACTGGTCCATGGTGACTCACAGAGACCTACAGTGCAGAACTGCCCCTATGGGTATCCAAGACTGGAGATTTTAAACTTCTAGTCTTTCTGTTAGCAGTCCACGGAGTAACCCACTGGGTGAGGCTTTCAGGGCTCCTCATTGTGTCTCCAAAGCCAATAAAATCAATCAATAGAATTAAGATAAGATTTACAAAGCACATTCCCAAAGACTGTTTTTAAAAGTAACCTAATCTGGGCTGAGCCCCGGTGGCGTAAGTGGTTGAGTGCGGGACTGTGGCCCACAGGCTTGGTGGTTCAAATCCAGGGGCGGCTCTCAGGAACAGCGCTGGGTAGCTCCCACGACCACCAGAGGGCAGTGATGCCCCAAAACAAACAAACAAAAATCACCTAATCTGTCTGTCTACCCCGTAAGTCATTAATTCCCTCTCCAAACATTTAATTGTATATCCAGCTATCTTTCAAGACAGAATTTTACTCAAATCCATGATAAAGTTTAATTAATTTTCATTACTTCTTTTAATTAAGATAGAAATGTGGTCTATAATTATTAAATAACTAAATTATGTGACAAATATATTTCATCAAAGACTTTTCTTCTTATCAAGAGTCCTGCTGGCAGCAGTATTTGGAGCACTTGGCTGCTAAGCCAGAGGTTGGTAGTTCAAACCCATCCTCGAGCTGCTCTCCAGCAGACAGATATGGCAGTCTATTTCTCTAAAGATTAACAGCCCGGCCCACTGGGATGGAGGTTCGATTCCAGCTCCACGGAGCAAAGGCTGGGCCTCCTACTCCCACCACCTGAGGGCAGTGATGCCCCCCCAAAAAAAACAAAAACAACAACAAAAAGATTTACAGCCTTGGAAAGCCTCCAGGGTAATTCTACTTTGTCAAATTCCCAACAGTGGGTTTGGGGGTAGGTTGTTCCTACGAAATTATAAAATACCTACTTTACTATTAGTTTGGGTTTTTGGCATCACTGACTAAATGTCTTAGGTAGAGGTCACATGGGTTTCTGAACAGTGACAATATACCTGTTGCAAACCTACGTAAGTTCCACTGCAACTACCTTTTTGGATATAGACAAGGTATATCTAAAGCAGAAAAAATTGCTGCCTTCTTTCAAGGGTAATCCAGTGAGCGTGGTTGTGTGGGAAGGTGATGTATTTCAGAGATCAAGTGAGTATAAAGAGAAAAGGTCTGGATATGCTAAGTTTTAGGTACGCAAACTGCCTAAAACTGTAAGACTCTCTGAAAGGGTTAGCAGAGAGCTGCTGGGACTTTCCTTTTCTGGATTCCTGGGGAATCCTGGCGATTGAAAAAGTTCTCCTTGTAGACATTACAATAAACAAAATCGATGTGTTTGAGCTATGGTGTTGTCACGGAATATTGAAAGTACTGGGAGCTGCCAAAAGAACAAACAAATCTGTCTTAGAAGGCGTAGAGCCAGAATGCTCCCTAGAGGCAGGGACGGCAAGACTTCGTCTCACGCCCTTTGGACAGACAGGTTGTCAGGGGAGACCAGTCCCTGGAGAAGGACGTCCTGCTCGGGAGAGCCGAAGGGCAGAGGGGTAGAGGACAGCCTCCTCGAGATGGTCCGACGCAGTGCTCAGACCTGAGAATCATGAAGAGGACACGGCAGGCCGATGCAGGTTTCGTCCTGTGGGCATCGGTGACTGTGGGTCAGAACGGACTCAATGGCACCCAGCAACAGCACAGTGAAATGCATGTAGTCTCTCTTCAATGAGAACTTCACTGAAGAGAAAGGGTGCAAGTGATGCCAAGATGGCAGAGAACAGATGAGGTGCCCTCGTGAACACACACTGCAAGAACCCATCAAGCAAACGTGCAGACCTTTACCCGGGTGACAAACTGTGCTGTGAACCTGGCCCTCCCCGGCCGGCCGATTTGCATTAGTTAGAAACACAGCAACATGCAGCAGGCAAGTAGGTGGCGAACACAACACCACTGAGAACAGCATGTGTGCTTGCGCTTTGCAGCTACATAACCAACACAGCCTTTTCTTTTCTTCATAACTTAATTGAGCTATGCGGTTTATTAAGAAAGGCAGGCTATCCCCTCTCTGTTATCCAAATGGAACCTTAGTACTGAACTTAAGTGTTGGCAAAACCTCTGGGCATTTGTCGACACACAGAGACACACAGGGCTACCACTAAAGGGCTAGCTCAGGTGCAAAACCCGGCTCAGGAATCTTCCATAAGGTTAGCATAGACAGACTGAGCTCTTCTGGATATTGTAGACACATCAATGAATAGAAACCATTCTTACCTTCTTGGTGTTTAGAGAATGGGAGAGGGGAGCAACAGCAAAACTAACTTCCATTCCTCCACCTCTCTATTCAATAAAGATGCAGAGGTGTGTGAGAGTGGAAGTGGAAGTGAATGAGAGAGAGAGAGAAATGTCCCTTCAGAGAAGGGATGGTTTGATATGCTAAATAGGGTCAACCAGACTGAGAGAGACACAGTTAGGAAAAGACCCAAAGGATGTAAGGTGAAGGAGCCCATGTGGTCACCTGTGGCCTTTGCACAGAAGAACAAAGACTCATACAAAGACTCTACGAGGGGAGCCCAGAAAGAGCAGTGGCTGGAGTAACTGAGGAGAAATGAAAGAGGGAAGACGACTCATTCCGAGAGGAGACCAGAGAGCTACTGTGGGCCAGAGACTATGCAGCTCTGCTGTCACTGTCAAGCCACAGCTTCTCTGCCAGGCACAATGGAGACGTGGGATCCACTGGCAGGTTCTGAGCAATAGAGGCTTGACAGGTTTTACCAAGATGTTGTGATAAGACCTCACAGAAAACCAGTGGGAAAGCAGGGAGACTAATTAGGAGGCGAATGCAATTATCCAGGTGAGAGGTGACGGCAACCCTATTATTCCCTCCCCTATGGATTACGAACATATGTGTAGACACATCTCCCTGTGCCAGGTCCTGCACTGGTGCTGAGACCCAGGAGGGGGCAGACCACCAACTACTCCCTCAGGAGGAACAGCTTCCTCACCACCTCTACTTCGGAGCAGGGAGCACAACGACCATCAAAGGATTACCCCACACTGCCAGTACCATGGCACGGGGGTGGGGGTGGGGGCTCTCTGCTCAGTGCTAAATCCTCAGCGTGTAGAATTTTGTGATAGAAAGCTGTGCACAATAAATGACTTTCAGATAGTGGTCTTCAGGGTGGATTATGCGTCAAAGCACTTGATGCTCGTTTCTTTAAAAGTTGATTAATTCACTGGAAACATGATGGAAGAACACACACACCCCATAAGGGGACAATGATGACAAAATCTGCCCCATGAGAAGCCAGAGAATGTCGAATTGCACATTGGTTCCATTTATGGGTAGAAAGCAAGCGAATGTTTTACAGTATCAATAGCTCCTTTAAATGTGAAGCATCTGATGACCATAGAGTCATGATTTTTTTCTCGACATTGTCTTATCGTAGGAAGTCGTTTCTAATATAATACAATACTAACAATGCCGCAAAGTAAAAGTAAATTAAAGTCTGAGATGTGACTAAGATTGACACTTAAGAGACCACAAAGGGACAGTTTTACTTGCGTACACCTTATAGAACATAAGCGATTGGAGATCATAGGCAATTAAAAGCAACTCAAGTAAGAGAACAGGAAAAGATCAAAAGAAACTTTTTCTTTTTTTTTCCCAATGATTTTCTTGGGGGCTCTTCCAGCTCTTGTAACATTCAACACATCATTTGTATCAAGCATATTTGTACAGATGTTGTCATATTCATTTCCAAAAGAAACTTTTTCAATTACATGTAATGTGAACCAAAAAGATGTACACGTTAGATGTTATTTTCAAGCGTCTTGATGTTGTTGACAATTTTAAAATTCTAAAGAATCAGTTACCCCATTCCCTAGACTAGCATATTAGGATGCTTGTCTTCATTGCTTTAGAAAGACAACAGTATATGTATAGGAAACTCTGAATTAAATTCAGTCTCCGTCCTGGTGGCATAGTGGGCCGCACAAGAACTAACCCCCAAATCAGTTGCTGGAATCCCATGAGTTCTTTCTGCTCCTGTGAAGACTTAAGGTCTCAGGAATCGCAGGGGCAGGTGACAGGCCCACTGTGAGTCCGAACTGACTCTGTGCCCAGCGAGTTAGTTTGGTTTCCAGTTGGGTGTGTAAATTACTGCGTCCCGAATGATCCCTCAGAAGAGATGGTTAGCTACCTGCTGATATCAGTCTTTAATAGTGGAGATCAAGTGCTTGCATCAGCCACCTTGGCAGCGTTTCTGCAGTGTTCTTTTCCAATCTTTAAATGTGTTCTTAAATGTTTTATCACAGTTGAAAGGATATTTGCCTCCAATACACTTTGCAGACTAAGTAAAGTTGACTTAGTCACATTAAAAAAAGATGTGAAATGTCAGAATTGCAAAGGCATTGTAAGTACTACCATAATGTGCATATTCCTACTGGTGTGGTAGAAGAAAAGAGAAGGTAATAAATTTTAAATCTGCAATTATAATCTAGCATTTCAAAGACACCTTTAACAAAAATCCCAATAATGACATTTTATTACTCCTGTATCTATAATTTTGTTAAGCATCTACTAGTCCAAGATTATTTCTATTTGCTAGAAAGTGAACATAAAACCATGAATCATGACAAAACAATCTGTAACAGTGTACATCCTCTGCTCTAGCTGGATTTTTTAGGTAAAATTGGGATCATGATAGTGAAGGGGGGAGGAAGCATTTAATAACTAGAGGAAAGTTTTATGTTCCATGACCGTCCACCATCTTTAGCCAGAGAGCCAAAGTACAACTATATACATGTGTACTGCTCAAAAAACTGTTTTCAATTGCATGTTGCTATTAAAAGTCAGGGGGCTGTATTGGAGCTTAAATTCTGAGCACCTAGTTTGCAGAAGGCTATGGTTAACAGTGAAAGACCAAGAACCATTGGCAGAGTTCCCTGTGTAGATTAAGCCTTCACTGAATTCCTTCCAGTCATTAAGTAGTGATATGAACAGCTTTATCCTCACGTAGATGGCATGAACTCTAACCCTTCACCAGTCCAGGAAGAGGCAGTATCCCTTAGGGTCTTGTCTTGGTGATGGAGAATGCCATGCCAGAATCACTCAGTAATGAGCCTGCCCTGACTGCCTTGGTCAGACGGTCCTTTGGTCTAATATGATGCATGTGTCCTACTCATGGTCCTGTTCCCACATCTCTGGTCCCATCTCTAATTGTGACGTAGTGATCTGCTGCCCATCATGCTTTTTGAACAGCTTCCTTTTTTAAGTCCACTTATCTCAGCAAGTCCGTGTGCTAATGGTCTCCCTGATCCAGAAATTGTGTCTCTGTCTTGGTTGGTCCTATTTAGGATTTAATAAATGTTTTCCTTAAATTACATTTGAGAACTGGTCACTTTCATGCCTTAAAACAGAGCATAGGGCTTGTTTTAAACTTGCAAACTGTCACACTGAAGAGCTCACTAAAATATAGATCTCAGTTGAGTAGGTTTGGTAGAGTCTACGATTGTACATTTCAAATAAGCTGTTGGTCCCTCTCTATACACAGAAGTACTCAGTGAGCGGACTCTCCTTTCTGCCGGTAAGCAGAACCTCCAGAGGCCACAGCATCATGTATTTGGGCAGACAGGCCTGGCCACCATGACCTGGGTATTACAACCCTGTAAACTCTCCTCAATGGCAATGGCAGTCAGATGCTCAGTAACACCAATCAGTAGGTGACAAATTATCCTCCGCAGTCAGAAGCTCCTTACCTAAAGCACTTGGCAAAAGAATCAATGTTAATAAATAAACAATGTACTGTAGCTCTAATGGCAAGCCATTACAAATCCACTTGCATTTTATCACCCCCATCTGTTTACGTTTCTATCTCTAGAATAAAGAAGGACATACTGCTTCAGAGAAAAGCTGCCCTTCCACAACACGAATCAAAAGGACGGCATGTTAGAAACGGAAGGAAACACTGACAAGCCCTTGGAAATCAGACTGTAGAGGCATAGACTGCAGAAAGGGTGGGTCTCTGACTTATTCGGAGCAAGTGAATAGTGAATAGGAGCAAAGAAACGGCAATGACTCCTAGTTGCCCACCCCACTCCCCAAAAGATCCTAATACTGTCTTTGTTATAAGAGATCACTTTTATGTGGCCTTTCTTGACATGGTCTTGGAACTCCCACCAAATGATTCGGTGAGACCATGCAAATAAAGTGTTTGGGGCCCACCAAGGGGACTGAACTGCTTACAGTGGAACCCCTAGGGTTGAAACCATGTAAATAAGGTGTATGGAATCCTAACAAGGGGATTGGTCAGGTTTTTCAATTCCACTAGGTTTTAAAGAGCCAATCCTGGAGCAGATAGGCAATTGACTAACACCAAAAGAAACAGGATCCCTTAACTGGAAACTTCCAAGACCCAGGAGTACAACAAGGGGCAGAAACAGAGAAACATGGACAATATATAAAGCAGAACCAGGACTCGAGGCGGAGACAGAGTAGTGGGTCTCTGAACCATGGGGCAAATGGGCTAATGCAGCTCCTTACAGCAGAAAGTCTGAGATAGACTGGGTATCTCTGGGCATTTATCAATGGAACCAAAGAACTTGCCACCCAAGCAGGCCAATGGCCAACATGCCTCATCTATAGATACAGCTGAGAAGCTGTCTGAAGAAAGAACTGTATCCTAAGTCTTTGCTGATCCTGAATTGTAACCTGTTACTTCCCTATTAAACCCAGCAATTGTGAGTATGGTCTAAGAGTTTTATGTGGTAATTTTAGCAAATTATCAAATACAGCAGAGAAGCAAAAAGAGGTTATGGGAGAGGCAGTCAGTCAGAATGGGTAGAAGGCTTGGAGAAGCTGGCATGTTTGAGCTCTACCTCCCAGGAGTCAGCCTGTTGATTCTCTTTCCCCCGAGCAGTTAGAGGAGGCTTCTGCCATGCCGTATTTTGTACTGTCTAATGCCGCTGGGAACTGCAGTTCCCCAGCTTTCCTCTCCTTGGAGCCAGACACAGGACATGGGAAAGCATGGGGAAACAACCACATTCAGAATAAGCATGTCAAGTTTTTGTTCTTTACTACCAAATACCTTTCCAAAGGTATGAACATAGGAAAAGTTGTACACAGGATCCAGAAACTAAATTGCAATCCGCAATCACAGCTCTGCTTAATTTTCCAAGTCTCAGTTTGCTCATGAGAATGATAGACCTACTTCTCTCCAAGACAGTGAGGATTACATGAAACATCATAGGGAATAAGTGATATGAAACCCATAATAAGTCACACAAATGTCTGTTCTTTTTCAAATCCATGCATTGGTCGATAGCCACAAGGTTAGCAGTTCAAAACCACCACCACTCCTAAGGACAAAGATTAACCTTCCTACTCTCCTAAACCCAGAGAGGGAGAGGGTCACTTGATTGTTGGAATCCACTTGGTGGTGGTGAGATGGACAAGCAAATTCAGGTTTTCCCATATTCTGGAGGCTCAGGTGTAACTGGGAAACCCCATGCATTCAGAATAAAGCTGATTCTACCCAGGATGCTGCCACACGGGATAAGGGCCCCTGGAATCAGAAGTAGGAGTTGTGGTGGTATATGCCATGAAGCTAGGTCACCTAGAAACTTCGAGATGACTATTTTAGGCTGCAGTAGCCTGTAATTTGGATTTTCCTCCTCCTTCGCAGTTTATGGCACTGATCAGGGTGGTTTACTAAGTATGAGTCCTTTCTGAACATAGAAAATACCACAAAATAGTAATTTCAATGCAAATTTTACCATTATTTCTAATGAGAGAGCACTGGATAGTTATCACGCAGTTTTTCCAGCTCCAACATTTTGGGACTTTTTGATTCTCAGCCTTGCCTCAGAGAAATTTCAGCACAGATTCCTTAACTACAAAGCCTCTATTATCGTAATTCCCCATTTACTCCTGCCAAGTGTCAACCACTATCCTCAACTGACTTGCTTTATATAATGGTTAACATTAGCTATTTGCTCCAATCATGGAGCAATGATTTTTTTTTGGGGGGGTGGGGCCATCAATGCCCTCAGGTGGTAGGAGTAGGAGGCCCAGCCTTTGCTCCGTGGAGCTGGAATCGAACCTTCATCCCAGTGGGCCGCAGTCCCGTGCACAACCACTACGCCACCGGGGCTCAGCCCGGAGCAATGATTTTTAAAAGAATAAAAACCTGAAAGTACTGCTTCCAACCGCAGTGAGTGCCAAAAGGATACTAATTCCCTCCCTCTGAGTTCGGTTGCTAACTACTCCCAAGTTTTATAGGTCAGCAGTTTGAAACCACCAGCCACTCTGCAGGAGAAATGTGAGACTCTCTTCTGTAGAGTTACCATCTTAGAACCCCACAGAGGCAGGTCTAACCTGTCCTATGAAGTCATAAAGAATTAGAATGGACTCAATGGCAATGAATTCTTGCTCCTTTTTTTCTTTTCAGTACCTAAACTTAATTGAATGCTTTGTTCTTGTTTTGTTGTTCACTGTGGCCAGGACAACGATCTAATGAATAACCTTCACTTTTTCTTATCCTACCTCTATGTTTCACAATCAGGAATTCATTTCTAAGGTAGTGTTCCTAGACAAACAACGGAGCCAAATTTGGGGGGCCCAGGGAGGAACCCTGCTGGTGTCGTTATTACTAGTTGGACTACGATTTGCAAGGTCAGCAGTTCCAAACTACCAGTCACTCCTTGGGGCTCCAGGAAAGAGTCTTGGAAACTCACCAGGGCAGTTCTGCCCTCTCCGAGGGCTACCATGTGTTATCACTGACTTGAGGGCAGAGAATTCGGTTTGGTTTTTAGCAGACTGCTCTGAGTCAAAATGGACTCATTGGCAAAAGGTCTAGTTAATTGCAAAATTACAAAGTAGTGAATTATACCAGAGTCACATCAGGCCAATGCCTCCTAAAGTCAGGGACTTAGAAATAATTGTTAATGTGATAACCTGTTTTTTAAAGTAGCTAATTTATATGAGCTAAATTTCCTGATTTCCCCCTTCACTTCTCATCCTAATAGAGTGTTCCCTACCTCATTGGAATTTGACTGAATCTCTATTTGGTATGAGATTGATGAGCAGTTATTTCCAAACTACTATAGAATTTTTCCTGTATTTTATTATTTTTAGTGACCTTTAAAACTACATACTATTTTTTGCCACAATTAGGGGAGAAAAAATTACTACACAAACAACAATGACTACAAGGAAGAAGAAAATGTTCTAGAATTGAATATGATGACAATTATACAACTATTCTTGAAATGAGTGAACTGTATGACATATGGCTAAAGCGCTAATAAAACTGATAGAAAAAGAGTATTAAGATTTCCAATCACAGAAAACTTATAAAGGGTTGTTGGCAACAAGCTGTGGTTGTTTTAGACCTGAGGTCCTCAAACTTTTTAAACAGGGGGCTAGTTCACTGTCCCTCAGATCATTGGGAAGGCCGGACTAGTCTTTAAAAAAAGAACTATGAACAAATTCCTATGCACACTGTACACATCTTATTTTGAAGTAAAAAAACAAAACGGAAACAAATACAATATTTAAAACAAAGAACAAGTGAAGTTAAATCAACAAACTTACCAGTATTTCAGTGGGAACTATGGACCTCCTTTTGGCTAATGAGATGGTCAATGTCTGGTTCCATATTTGTCACTGCTAGTCTAGATCTGGTTGGAAATTACATCACTCTGGAAAAAGTCTATTCACAGACATAAGTGCTGCCAAAGATGGTTGCCATTTTGAGTGCATGGTTCCTGCAATTGGGATGTATTTCAGAGGGCAGAGATGCATAGAAATTAGGAAGGCTGCTTGACTTGAATGCATCTTTCAGAGAGTCACAATTCTGCAGTTCAGCCAGTTCCAGTTGGTAAATTGTATCCACATTTTCACTGTCAATAAAAAATGGGTTATGGAAAAGCTGTATGTCCTGTTCATGGAGATGAAGCTCTTTAAATCTAAATTGGAACTCCTTTTGCAACTTTCCCAGTGAATCCACACATGTTCTGTTTAGGAATGCAACCAATGGTGTTTCTGCTAACAGATTTTGAGTTGGGAGGAGATGGCAGAAATGTTCCTCCTTCATTTGTTTGACGAGGAGGCCTAATTTTACTTCAAATGCTTTCACATGTGGCTGGATATCACAGATGAGCTTCCTCTTTCCTTGAAGTTGCACACTCAAACTGTTGAGTAGCTCTGTT
This sequence comes from Nesogale talazaci, assembly GCA_004026705.1. NCBI lineage: Eukaryota > Metazoa > Chordata > Mammalia > Afrosoricida > Tenrecidae > Nesogale > Nesogale talazaci. The sequence continues at coordinate 23,059 of PVJH01028401.1, forward strand.
ACATCTGTCAGAAAGGCAAGGTGACATTTCCATTCTGCATCATTGACCTCTGGTAATTCTTTGTTTTTTGAAAGCAGAAAACCTATAATCTGTGGAAGTCACAGAAATGTTTCAAAACTCTCCCTCGACTCAGCCAACGGACTTCTGCATGGTACAGAACATTGTCATAGGCAACATTTAGCTCAGACAGAAATTCCTGAAATTGTGGTTTAGCGCATTAGTGCTAATGAAATTAACACAAAATACCACAATTTTCATAAGAGCCCCACTTCAGTGATTTACTACACAGCGCTTGTCGGTGGATGAGGCAGTGTATGGCTATTGGATAATAGCCTTGGCTAATGCGAGCAATTACTCCTTTCTTAGACCCCACCATGCTAGAAGAATCATCAGTTGTCACACTGGATAGTTGAGCCCAGTCTAGCTCCAAACCATTCACAGTTTGACAAATCTATTCATAGATATCCTCTCCTGTAATTGTTTCTTTTTTGGGGGGTGGGTGGGGGTGGGGGGAAGGAGGCATCACTGCCCTCTGATGGGAGTGGGAGGCCCAGCTTTGCTCCTGGAGAGCTGCTGCTGGATTTGAACTGCCAAGCCAGTGGGCCACAGTCCCGCACTCAACCACTACACCACTGGGGCTCAGTCCTGTAGTTGTTCCTTTAATGCTTTGCAGTGCAGCAAGCTCTTTTGTGACTTCGAAATAGTCATTCGTCTTGGCTGAGCCCTGGTGGCTTAATGGTAGTTTGCGGGACTGCAGCCTGCAGGGTTGACAGTTCAAATCCAGCAGCAGCTCTCCAGGAACAAGGTTGGACTTGCTACTCCTACCAGGGTAGTGATGCCACTAAATAAATAAATAGATAGATAGATAGATATTTAGATAGATAGATAAATAAATACATAGACAAATAAATGAATAAATAAATAGTCGTCCCATGAGTAAAAGTTAGAAGTTGTGCAGAATCATGAACATTACTACTTTCTTTGAGTGTCAAGGAAAAATAGGAAAAATTTTTTGTGAAGTTTTGCGAATGCTGATGCAAATTGTCTCCCATTTCTTCAATCCTTCATGTAATTGTAGGTCCTAAAAGACTCACTGTACTAAATAAATTGGCCTTCTCCGAACACATTTCTTCGGCAACAGAAAGAAGGCATTCTTTAACAAGTTCTCCCTCCATGAATGGCCTGCCAGTGCATACTATTAGCTTGGCAACTTGAAAACTTGCTCACAGTGATGAAATAGTTAGCTGCTTTGCTTCACAAAAGTATTTTGCTGAGTTATCAATGTATTTTTCAGTTTTGATATTTTATCTTTTCTCACTTCTCCGATCAAACAATCATATTTATCTTTATGTTGAGTTTGGTAGCATCGACAGACATTGTATTCTTTGAACACATACACTATATCCTGGCATATCAAACACACAGTTCTTTTCTTGTACTACATAAAAAAGTAATCAGATGTCCACTGTTCTTTGAGTATCCTACACTCCGAGTCAATTTTTCTCTTTGCTGATATCATTGTTTCCTAAGGATTCCAAATTGCTTATATACATACACACATATATACTCACACACACATATACACACATACACACTACACACATACACACATATATATATATATACCGCTGCAAAAACAATATACCAGCAATAACTTTGCCCACACAGAGACATATAGACTGCACTGTCCATCAATACAGTCTGATCAGTGCCAGTCAATGCAGCCTTGCCAGTCCACGTCATTTCAGCCTCTCCAGTGGCCATATTGGTGGAACTCCACTTTTACCTCAGGTTCACACTGGTGAGGTACTGGAATTGGCATGATTACAAAGCTGGTTCCTCCACCACCTTCCCAGTTCACACTACCCTGTGCGAACCACACTGCGATCTGTGAACTCGTACAGGAATCTGATCACATGGGTGAGAAGACCCATGCAATCAGATTTCACTGCAGGAAAAAAGACGGCATGTATGCCTTTTTTCTTCTGAATCTAATGCGAGTTCAGCCATACAAGCATATAGCTGAACTCACACTGCTCAGATATCACAACAGTGTGAACGAGGGCTTACATAGTATACAACATTCAACATCATACATAGAATATAAATGCACTGTCAATTAAATTGGGGTTCCTACTCCTCGGATGTCTGCAGAGACAGATGAAGTTCCCGTGGGGCCCTAGGCAGCTTACTAGTTTGGGGCCTCCACGTGATAACACTGAGCGCTGACCATTGGCATTCAAACTTATTGCCACTGTGCACTATTTGCATTAACACTGACTGCTAGCCATTTGAGAGAGCACTGACCAATGACAATTTGCATTACCACTGACTATTTGCATTATTTCTGAGAGCTGACAATTTGCATTAGCACTGAGCGTTATTTGCATTATCCCTGTAATGCAACCCCTCGAGAAACCACCCCCAACCAACCTACTTAATATAAAAGCTCACCTAACTTCAAAAAAAGATGCCCCCTATCTGCAAAAAAAAAAAAAAAAAAGGCCCTACTAACTGAAAAAAAAAAAAATAGACCTCCTAACTTCAACAACAACAAATCCTCACTTGTTCTTACCTCGGTCTTCAGGCAGCAGCAGGCTCTGCACAGGCAAGCTCATGACTCATCCAATCATACTGAGAGGAGTCCAGAGATAGAGAAGGAGGGAGTTGGAGAATGGGGCATACATTCCACACCTGCGCACTGTGGGCTGGGACCAGGCGGCTGCTAAGCAGGACAGGCAGAGAAGACAAAAACACCTGGCGGGACAGATAGATGTCCTCTGTGGGCCGCATGTGGCCATGGGCCTCAGTTTGAGGACCCATGATTTAGGCAATTTCCCACAAGAAATATAAAAGACCTGTAAGTTTAAAGAGATGTAAGAACGTTTCCTCTCAACACTAGGAAATTCTGCATTGTTTTGCATCTCTTTGTGAACTCAGATTTACCTTCAATTTTTCTTATGTAGCATAATATTTTTTAACCAATGATATACTCGAAGTTTTAGGGCCTTTGCATTCCCTAGTGGGCAATGGTTGTTCAGATTAATGAGATTAGATTTTTTTTTCCTGTCTTAAAAGAGATGAATTACTAATTAAATAAAAGTAAACCCACAAAACTTGACCCTGGTAGATAAACCCAAATGGCAAATGCTCTTTCTGACAGAGGTCTTTGAGGGCAATGCAAAACTGTCCAGGTCTTCCGATGGAAAGAGGCATAAATGATCTTCCAGTGTAGTAGCTTTCATAATGACTATTGTTTTACAAATTTACACATATTTATTTCATGCCTAATGTATTATCACAATCAAGCACTCTACAACGCAAACATCTCTCCTTGATAGATCGGATGGATTGCTTCCTGTCACTGAACTCCTACATCATTCTATCTTTTTTTTTTTTTTTTTTTTTGCATCACTGCCCTGATGGGAGTAGGAGGCCTGGCCTTGCTCCTAGAGAGCTGCTGCTGGATTTGAACTGCCAACCCTGTGGGCCGCAGTCCCGCACACAACCACTACGCCACCGGGGCTCAGCCATTCTACTTTTGTATCTGTTACTTTCTAACCTGTTCTTTGCACTTTGGCATGCCTCATTTCCCTCACTAGGAGGATAGGCAACTGAACACTCTGTATCCCATTCCGTTATCTATCTCAGGATGTCACAGAGCGCCGTGCACCTTAGCGCATGGGGTTAACATGGGCAGGATAAACGCTTAAGTGTTTGCTGAATTAGTATCTTACAAAAGTAAAAAATTCTAGACTGGGACCAGAATATCAGACCTCTAATTCAGGCTCTAATATTAACTACCAACTGTGCTGTCCTGAGGGAGCCCTGGTGGCATAGTGGTTACAAGATGGCTGTGATGCACACAGTTGGCAGTTCGAAACCACCAGTCACTTCCATAAAGAGTGACAGTCTTAGAACCGCACTGACTTGATGGCGGTGACGTTAGTTTTTGTAGTGTGGCAATGACTCAGCAGACCACTGTTGTTTCCTTACCTATCAAATGACATGGCTGAATTTTATTTCTCTGTCTGGTACTCAGCATTTTCACACAATTGAACAAACCCCTGATTATATATGTATGTATGTATGTATATACGTATATGTATACACACAGAAAATTGATGAAAATATCGAGAGTCACTTGAAGCTAATTCTTATTTCAAGAATGATGAGAACCTGACATATTCTCCTTATATCATGTCAATAAGGTAATACTAATCTGAGATCTAATTAGTCATATATAGTATATTTTAAACATCAATTTTAGGTGAAATGAGTTGCAAAATACGCTAGAAACACAGCCAAAGATTCTCGAAAAACACAAAGCAGTGGTATAAAATTTGGAGAAATAAAACCTAAGAGTTGCTTCAGACATCTCAATAAAAACTGTGCCCAATCTTTTAATAGGCTTTGGCCTCTCCCCACACACACAAAGTTCTTTTCAAGTCAATTGTTTGA
>PVJH01028402.1:0-27399 GCA_004026705.1 Nesogale talazaci
ACTACAACGGTAGCAGTTGAAACCCACCTGCTCCTCCCATGGCACAGGTGAGGCTGTCTGCTCCCCTCCCATACAGATGTCACCTCAGAGAAACCAGAGGGGTAGTTCCAATTGGCCCCATAGAGGTACTGTGAGTTGGAATTGACAAGATGACCGCGACAGATTCTGCCACAGTGGAAGAGAAGGGAGTGGGACAGTTGTGCGTTAATACAAGGATCATTAAGCTAAATTGATCATTTTCCTTTTTGCTGTATGATTGGAAAAACATTTCACTAAATAAATGAAGGAGGCAATGGATAAGTTTGACATTTATCAGTCTCCCTGATGACAAGGCACAGTGCCTTAAGCTTTGTATAGACAAAAGTCAAGGGAGAGCATCATCATCATCTTATTATAATGGTACTTTTCCATCACGTAATTACTTGAGATCTGAATGGGTAGCAACTCTCAAAACCCCAGCGTTGACCATCCTGATTCCAATGTCGGTATATTCCTTAGGCTGAATTTACTCAAATGAATGATTGCTCTTTCTGAGTCTCTACCTCTAACTCTGGAAAATGGAAAAGACACATACTGACTTCTTAAGATGGTCACACATAGCAACTAACATATTGTGTGCAGAGATGAAGTCTTTCATCTTCAATCCTATAAAACATGCTGAAGGGTTTACTCTCCTGATATGAAGTGCAAATGGACTTTATATTTCTGATCAATTTAGTTCAACAACATGGTCCCAATTAACCCCCGTTTACAAAGAGCTGAAATAGTGATGAGGGAGGACCTGCATGAAGCTCTTCTGGTTTCTGCTTGCAAAGAATGTCTCCTTACAGCCCCAGCCAGATTTTTGACAAAACCCATATATATAAGTATATAAATGAATGTAACTGATGAACTAAGAGCATTTTAATTAGTTTATCATTCAAGATAAAATTGTATCTTGGGAAAAGCAAGATTAGAAGCTGAAAATGAAGATACTAGTCCATCTTCCTTTCTGATGCCCAGTTATCACTTTGTAAGTTTCTTTTCCTCTTCCTCCTGCACAGGCTTCTTTCAGCTGGCAATGCTGTGCTGTGCAGTTCTCTGAAATGGTTGCCACACATGAACCCAAATCCCCAAATATGTTTCAGTTAAGAACTGACACAAGGAAACATGACGTCTCTATCCCACTCAGTTTTTTTTTCAATGTTTGCCTGTGTTTTATTAAGTATTTAGTGACATTCAATGGACAATGACCATACTAGAACTCTTCATTTTGCTTTTAGTAAACTTGTCTATTGACCAGTAGGTGGCCTATTCATTAGAACACATGAAAACTATGTGATTTAAAATTAAGAAAGAGTTGGATTCATTCACCATACTTCTCTAATCTGTATGCTGGCCTGCTTGGCTTTCATTTCTTCCTGGCTATTTCAAGCCACCACAGTCGTGTGCAGTGGGCTCCTAGAATGAGCTGTCTTACTTTTAGGCTTATAAACTTCACACACCAATTGGAAATGAGATAACTTGTGACGGTCAGCAAGGGTCCGGCACGAAAACGCGTGTTGATGCAGGACTGAGCAGCACACGGGTTAAACTCGCTCCACAAAAGTTTATCTCTTTTTCGGCGAAGCAGATGGAGTCCAGGCTTTAGAGTAAACTTGACTGGCAGTGAGATTTTGAAAATTTCCCCTCAAAACACTACGCTCACTCACTAGACTCTTGAAGAAAACAGTTTCAGAGGCAAAAAGGAAATAATGATTTTTATCCAAATGAAGGAGGTCAAATCACTCCTCCAAAGGTGTGGTGGAGATAAGAAGCTCCATTCCTTTCCTCAAAGGACTGAGGAGTAAACGTTGTTAAAATATGCCACATGGCTGTTGACGGAGGAGGAGGGAAGGAGAAAATCCATCGGATATACTATGCTTAAAAATGTAATTTATTGCACCTTCTTAAAAAATAGGAGTAAATACATGTCATATTATCACATCAAACAGTGCTCTATAATGGCTACCACAATCAGTTTCCCAGAATTATCTTCTTTCCTGGCCTCATTGACATTGGCTCCCTGCCTCCACCCTTCTCAACTGTACTCTCCACTACACACACACAGAAACCTTTTTCCTACTTGCTGTCTCTCGAGGTTCATCAATCCTGGGTTTCATATACTGAAAACCAGGAAAAAAATACAACAAATTCAACAAAACATATGACAATCTAAGACGATGTCTCCAAATGGCATAAAACCTCTGAGATAAGCTCCCATATGAACAAGACCAAAATAAAACAGCAAAAATTGCCAAAAATATTGAAAACCAGGTCAGGTCCAATGTGCATCAGACGCAGGGGTCAACTGACAAGGTTTTAATCATTCAAGTCAGGTTTGTCCCTTTGATCTTCTATACGCATCTGTGGTAGCAATATAATCTGTTGTCAATTTGAGAGGATTGAGTGAAGGGGTGAGGTTTAACCTTTCAAATGGGTCAGAGATCGATGATCTCATTTGGAGGGTCAAAGAAGATAAATAGCTTGTTGGAGGTGGGACACAGGATCACTCCCTGGGAAACACTGCTATTGATAAGCCACATGGAGACATACTGATGGCAGCCACAGCCTGAAGCTAGAGAAGTCATGTGGAGACCCTGCCAGTGCTTTGATGCTTACATTGTCCTGGAATCAGCGTCATTGCATGTGTCTTGTGAGTCTGAAGAGGAATTTAAAGATTGGTATCAGACATATGGGTTAATATTGGAATAATGGGCTTTATTTGGATGGGGCTGTGATATTTTCTCAATATTCAATTTATGATATATAAACCTCTTATACACACATGCATTTCCCTGGATTTGTTTCTCTGGTCTACCTGGACTAGCACATAATCTCTCCAACGTACTCTGTTTAGTAACCACTTTCCTCCCATCACTCATTTATGGATAGAGGAAAATAACCAGAGACACGTATTCTATGCAGCTCTCCCAGTTGTATCTTGTGCTCCCACTGTCCTCCATAGCCTTCTGCAAGCTGGATTCTCATAATTTAAACTTTCACACTATTCCATCTTTGGACTTCAGTTTATATGTTTTACAATCCTTCAGAGACCAAGGTTGGTGTGCTTCTTCCCTGTGGAATTATTTGACATCTCAATTTGATGGCTGCTTGTTTGGAGACATGCCTTTCAGAACCCAGACACTACTTTATCTGATAGCCAGACACCATCTAATCTCTTCACCATACGTTGCTATAGCACCCACATCTTTTGTGTTCCTTTCCTGAGGACAAGTATCAAGCATGATTGTTCTTAAGTTGCCCCTAGGATTTAGTATTGCACCTTTTTCACAGGCGGCATTCAATAAGTACAGGAGTGTCTGCTTTGTGCTCTGGACTTTATGCATTTCAAGGATGGAGGCAAGGGCCATGTGACCGCACCTCAGAACATCCCAGTCTTCGCCATGCACCCTTGCTCCTCCCCTGACCCCGTCTTTCCTCTCTCCCAGCCTTGGCTACCAGAAAAGGGTGTGGCTTCTTCCAGGACTTATCAGTCCTGGTTCAGAAGGAAATTTAAACACACACTCTCTTTGAAGAGGCTTAAATCGCATCATTCTTTAGATCCAGTTGCTAATGGTTGAATTTAAAGCATCTTCCCTACATTCAGACCAGGCAGGGTTAAGGTAGCATAATTCCATCCTCAGCCTTCCCAGAATTAGCAGGGCTACGTAGAGATAAAAGGTCCCTTCAGGGCACATCAATGCTAAGCGAGGCTCGCCCCATGCTTTTCCCATCCATTTCAGGAGCTGATGCGGGTGACAGAATGGGGGACACCAAAGTCTTTTAAGTTCTTGAAAGATTTGGAGTGGAAATTCAAATCCTCTAGGGCCATGTGCCCCAGAAAAATTGGTAACACAGCTCTCCTACCCTGCATGCGGATGGTTAATTCAAATAATCATGATTTGGGCACCCCTTAGCTCTTCCCATGGGTTTAGAAACAAGTGCCTGCTTGCAGGTTGCTCAGATTCTTGATACCCAGGACCCAAGGTCGGCCAGGACCGGGGATAGCTCCCTGGGTCCCCTCCTCTCTCGCCTGCGCTGGATTGTCCCATCCTGGAGAATGAGCAGTCTGCCTGTCACGTGGCTTCCTCTTGCTCTGTCCCCTCTCCATCCATCTTTCTTGGTCAGCGGCTGGGTTGTCAGAGTCTCACGTGGACCTAGACATGCCTGGAATTGTCAGAGCTGAAGAAAGGGCCTGACTCAGACCTTAGCTTCTCCAATGGGAAGGCAGTGCCCTGGGAGAAAGTGGACCTGGTTCCCGAAGAGGACAGGGTGGACATGACCTTCCTTTTCACCAGAACTTTCTCAAAGACAGTGCAAGTCTTCGAGGTATTGTTTTCCCTTGGATGGGTGTTCGTTTCTAACAAACAGGGAGGGTGTCAGAACCACCCTGCAGTGCACAGTTTCAATTTATCAGGACAGCAAGAGCTTACATTGTTCAGTTTCTCCTCCCCTCCCCCTTCCTAACCAGGCCTGATGGGGGTGGGCTAGGCATGAATTCCTTGACGTGAGGAGTCTTCTTCAGGACTCTGGCTCACCAACACAGCTCTCCATTTTTCATCTCCACCCACCCTCTAGCCTGTGCGGAGAGTGAAGGGAGTGAGGAAAATCTGAAAGTATCAACAGGTTCTGGCTGGAGTTGGGACATGGGGATTCTTCCCTTTTATTGAAAGGAAGAGGGACTATGAAAACTTCCCATTGGTTGGTTGTCCCCAATTCATTTTGGTTTAGATCATGGCTGTATGGTGTAATGGCTATATGTTGGGCTGCAATCCACAGGGCCGGTGGTTCAAAACCACCAACAGCTCCACAGGAGAAAGACTGGGCTTTCCACTCTCATAAACAGATACAGCCTTAGAAACCCACAGGGGGGTGGTTATGTCTCAGCATTCACTGGATGGCAATGAGTCTGGCTTTAGGTTTGATATGTCATGAGGGCCACTGCTCGTCTCATCTGGTTGGGGGCTCACCCATCTGCTCTGTCAAAGAAAGACCTGCTAAGAGAATGCTTTGGAGCAGCACATGGAGGTGCTGTGAGTCAGAAATCGACTCCTCACGCCTTGTAGCAACCAAACACGTTCTATCGTAGGGAGAAGAGCTCACAGAGAAAAGTCTCCCTATGTTTGCAGGGCTCAAGAAGCTTTTCACAGATGCAGCTTTTGTCCAAGGAGCTAGACTTCTCTATCTCTGTCTCTGTTTCTCTCTGCCTGTCTGTGTTAGTCAGGGTAGACTAGAGAAACAAATACATAAGTCCACATATGGATCTAAGGGAAAGATTTATACACAAGAGGAATGGAACATTGAGAAGCATCCCAAACCAGTCTAATCCAAGGTCATAAGTCTGATATTAGCCCATATGTCCGATACCAGACTATAAAGTTTCTTTCTGACTCTCAAAGCACGTGCAGAAGAAGCATCCTTCTGTTGGTGGGGGTCTTCCCATGGCTCCTCATGTCCAGGACTCAGGGTCCATCAGCAGCATCCAGTGGTAGTAAAAGCATCTCAGAGCTGGCAGGGGTCTCCTCATAGCTTTTCCAGCCCCAGAGGTTTGGCTCTATTAAGGTAAGCCCATGTGGATTCTCCCTGGCTCCGCCATTCTCCAAGAATCAGGATCGATCGGCACACTGTCATCTCATCTTGCCAGTAATTCATCTCCTAGAGAGTGAGTCAAGTCTCTCTTCTCCAATTGGGAAACACTACAAGACCTCCCAGAATTCTCAGGAGAAAATCATGCCTACATAGAGGTCTCATTGACTATCTCCAGATTGACAGGCCAGACTCCACCCCTAGACTCCCAATCATGAAATTGACACATGAGTACATGACTGTCACACTGTCTGTCCGTCATCTGTAGCTGTGGAGTCACATTTTATGTTAGCTGAGCAACAACTTCCAGAACTTTGGTCCCCGCTAACCCAGGAAGCACCAGGGTAAAAGATGGAGTCTAGGTGATGGTGGGAAGGATGGGAAAACTGGAGGAGGTAGGAGGTGGTAGCTTTTCTTTTAGGATTCAGAATTTCAATTCTGGCTGCTGATTGGGGGTTTTCGAACTAGAAACAGAAGCAGGGAGTGTTGGTGAGAGAATCTCTGGGGATCTGAAAGCTAAACTTTCAAATAATCACCCAGACTCTCTTCAACCTGCTGAAGGAGGGAAAACCTCATTATCCAGCAAGTGTCAAATGCTTCGGGGTAAAAAGAGAAGATACTAATTAGAGAGTATGGGAAGATGCTAAGATGATTTTTTATAACATTCGTGTGTTAACAAAATATTTGAAGCAACACAAGTGACTATTTTTTTGTGTGTGGGCATCACTGCCTCTGGTGGTCGTGGGAGCTACCCAGTGCTGCTCCTGAGAACCACCAAGCCCGCGGGCCACAACCCTGCACTCAACTACTTATGCCACTGGGGCTCAGCCTCATAAGTGACTATTAATAAGAGATTAATGTGCAGAAATTATAACCAGAGAAAAAAATAAAAGAATATAAATGGGTATATATTGCCAAGGAAAGTTTATGTGATGTGACTGCAAAACATGATGTTTTCTTTTTTACAAAAGAAAATCTGCTAATAGCAACTATGTGTGCACATGGTATATATGTACATTTGTATTAACTGCAAAGGGAAAAAGGACATGAAGAAACAGTATCAGAATTTTGACAGTGGTTATTGTTAGAACTGAGTTAAGGGCACCATTATTGTTCTGTTTTTATCTTATATAGTGTTTTTAAGAGAAAAATAAAAACCTAATGTGATTAAACATAATTTTAATTTAGGAATATTTTACTTTTCTTTACTTCAACATTTTTATAATAAACAAGCACCACCCAAATAGAAGGATATATTTTTTAAAAATAATAGAGAATATTTTCACTAAAAATGACATTCTCAAGTGCAGTGTCAATTTTTATATAGATTCTTTGAAGAAAGTGCTCAAAGATGTGCATGCATGCTGAGGAGAAAGGAGTGCCATATCTTATTGTATACCCAGCATCAACCATTCTGAATTTAAACTGAGAATCAAGATGAAGTTCTGCCATTTAAATGGGTAGTCTATGCTTCCTATCTTTGTCTCATTTTAAAACAAGTTCCTAGAATCACCAAATGTGCATCCTCCTGAAAACTGGGTTCTCACAAATGTTTCTGACAAAGGAGATAACGGAATCTGTGTCTAAGCCAGGACATTTGATGTTGGCCGGGGCCAGAACTCACCCATTCTTTGAAAACCATGGCCTTGAGCAAGTGATGTCATTCTTTTTGGTATGGTTTTCTCATCAGTAAGGTGGAGATAACAATAGTACCTCCTTTAGAGGGGTGATGACAGTATTAAATCAGATAAATCCATTAAGTGTTATTACTAAAAGTCAACATTTTCTGCAATTTGGAACTCAAGGGATATTCGAGACCAGCCCAAAGTAACTCGGATAGTCCCCAGATAAAAATAGCTGCACTAGAGGGGATAAGAGGCAGAGAGTAGATGTTAGTTTGATCCATGGGAATCCCTTAAGAAGCCTGAAATCTCAGACTGACTTGACATAGCATGATAGATGCCAGGTTCAGAACATTTAGTTCAACTTGAGTATGCTAGTCACTGGGCATGAATAATCATGCTGCCTCTCTGTACTTTTTGCTCCCCATATAACCCCAATAGCAATAGTACCCACTTCCCATGGAGAAGATAATAATTAAGTGGACTCTAAAAACAATGTATTAGCTATTATTTGGGTCTAACCTCCTCAAAATAGTATTGCTTCCGATGCTGAGACTGATATATCCACATTGTCCTTTTTACTCCTGTGCAGGATGGCTGGCTTCCAAATTCCAGCTCTTGCTACTCCCTCACTGGGCTATCTTTTTCTCCTAATCCATTTTACATACAGGTGAATAGTCCCCACAGTAGCCTTCCACCAATGGCCAGGAAAATTGGCGTATAAATAACCCAGGTCCCTTGAGTTTGGGTTGGGATACTTTTGAGCTTTATTTTGCTCACCGATTTCCAGACTTTCATCAGTAGACTGACTGAACCTTACTTGCTTACACTCATAGTGGATCAATAATCTCGTTTTGAATGTTACCAGGAGAGAGACCAGCAGTAAAGTACAAGGGCATTACAAAAGAGGAAGGCCCTTGACAAGGCAAATTGACATAGTGACTGAAACAATGGGCTCAGACATATGAACGCTTGTGAGAATGGTGCAGGTGCAGGCAGTGTTTGGCTCTGGTGTTCACCGGGTCTCTCTGAGTTAGAAGGGACTTGGTGACACCTAACAATAACAACAGTGAATGTCTGGTCTTTTCTCTCCTGCTTGTGGAAGATTCCAAACACAGTGTTTTGATGGTCATGGTGGTGGTGATTATAGTGATGACTGTGTGCTGTTCATATTAGTTTCTACAAGATTTGCTTATATGGATTATATTCACAATACCTTATCCTATGAAAGGAAGGAGTTTTCTTTGTCTTCTCCTAACTCAGATACCTTCAGTTCTATGTCTTACAGCTCCTTGGTTTTCAGGGAAAATAAAAGATCCCCACAACTGCCAGCATTTGGTAACCAAATATAAACCTGCTTTGGACCACTGTTACCCTGTGGGCAAAACACCCTTGTTTGGATTCTCTTTCATAACTTGTAAACATTTAAAGAAGGATTTCAAGCAGGTTTCTCATCTGCAGTACGCATAATATTTTCATGTCACTTCTGGGCAGAAATCTGACTGACTGATCCTATCCTTCCCCAAAATAAAGTTGCATAAAGATTTAAATGATATGTATGGGGCCGAGCCCCAGTGGTGTAGTGATTGTGTGCGGGACTGCAACTCACAGGGTTGGTGGTTCTAATTCAGCAGCAGCTCTCCAGGAGCAAGGCTGGGTTTCCTACTCCCACCAGGAGGCAGTGATCCCCCCCCCCAAATGATATGTATATGTGGTAAGATGCCCTGCTGCAGAAGCATTGGACTGCTAATCACAAGGTGGGGGCTCAAATCTAGAAGCTATTCCCTTGGGTGAAAGATGAAGCCATTTGATTCTTTAAGGTCTTATAGACTTGAAAACTCTATATGGGCCAGAATTAACTCAATAGTAGTAGATTTAGTTTGGATACATGTTGTACTGCAAAGACTTTCACATGGAGCATATAGATACATGGAAGTCCCTTCTTTAGATGGACTCGATATTCATAGTAGAGTGAACAATATGGAAGTAGTAAGTGGGCTCACACCCTGTCTCCTGTACTATAGCTCTTAAAATTTGGGGAAGTTTTCTACCATCTCTAAACGTTGCGTTCCTTGTTTTAAAATTAAGCATAGGGCTGAGCCCCGGTGGTGCAGTGGTTGTGCGCGGGACTGCGGCCCACTGGGATGGAGGTTCAATTCCAGCAGTGGTTCCACAGGAGCAAAGGCTAGGCCTCCTACTCCCACCACCACCAGAGGGCAGTGATGCCCCCCAAAAAACAAAACAAAAAAATAAGCATAATAGTGATGCCCATATACCTTACAGGTTTTTTTTTCTGGTATGAATAAAATACGCTAAGAAATATCAAGTATTAACACAACAACATATTCACTCCACCCATCCCCCACCAAACCCATTGCCATCAAGTCAATTCCCACTCATAGTGCCTGTAAGGGACAGGGTAGAACTGCTCCCTTTGACTTTCAAGAATGGGGATCTTTACTGGAATAGAAAGCTTCATCTCCCTCTTGTGGAGTGGCTGCTAGTATCCAACTCCTGACCTTGCAGTCGACAGTCTAAGAGGTCACCCTCTATGTGAGGGCTAACCAATGACAGGTAGTAAGTGCCCCACAAATGGTAGCCTTTATTACTATCATTGATAATAATAATAACACCCATGAGATTTTGGCTATGAACTGAAGGGACTTCACAGCACATCCTGAGTCTGTAGAATCTGGAAAGTGACTGTACATATCCCCTAGCACAGCACACACTTAGCTAAGACCAGGTGAGGTGACATTGCAAAGAGCACATGCTTAGCCTCAGCGAGGATGGGGAGCTGGAACAATTACCTGTCACATGTTAAATCTGGTTGCTGGTAGTAATATTGCTGTAGGTGTTATAAAGGGAAGAGATGACTGTTGGAAGACATTATATTTATAAGTCAATTCAGAGTCCACCAGTTCCCAACTAGCAGGTGGCCAGGTAACATCTAATAACAGCTGAAAATAAGAGATGATTTCTCTGCTCCAGGCCAAAAAATATACACAGCAATCTATCAGTCCTGCAAAGGTAGATAGAATTTCCTCAATCAAGTCTCTAAGGGAAATGTGGCTTTTATGGCCCATTATGCAAGAATGGCACTGAATGAGAACAGAAGAAGACATATAGGAGCATGAATTGGTCTAGATACTCTCAGTGGGTTGGACATATTTTATAGCTTGGTCAATCATAATGGTGTGCATGTGTCCCATCATTGCTAGGGAACACAGATTTGCATTTGTCCTAGAAGAAGACAGAGTTGCCTTTGCCACTTTTTCAATTCTCACTCTGGTAGCTTATCCCGACAGAACTGCCAGAAGACTTTCAGCAAATAGAATCTGAGTGAAGCCCGGCTGAGTGGGCATGCACGCATCACCATATTGTTCCCTAAAGAACCATTCTAATAGGAAAGACACATTGTTGAAAAATTCAGAATTTACTGGAATTCTTGGAAAGAGACTCTATGCCAGTGGTTCTAAGCCTTCCTAATGTCATGACCCTTTAATACAGTTCTTCACAATGTGGTGACCCCTAATCATAAAATTATTTTTGTTGGTACTTCAGAACTAATTTTGCTACTGTTTTGAATTCTAATGTAAATGTCTGACAGGCAGGATGTATATTAGGTGTCCCTTGTGAAAGGGTCATTCGACCCCCCAAGGGGATTGTGACCCACAGGTTGAGAATGGCTGATCTAAAGGAAATTTCATACCAAGTAAATGCCTGGATATTCTTTCATACATTTGAATTCTCCCAAGAGGTCAGGCCAGGGGCTCAGAAACTCATTTCCTTGCTTGCTCCCAGTCTTTGTTGTTAGGTCTTGCTGAGTAAAATCTGTCTCACAGTGATTCTGTACACATCAGGATGAAGCACTCCCTGGCCCTGCACCAATTGTTCTTATGCTTGAGTCTATTTTGGCAGCTATTGCCATGTGCTGGGGTCTTCTGTTTTGCTGCTGCTCTACTTTACCAAGCAAGGTGTCCTTTTCCAGGTACTTGTCTCTTCTGAAAACGTGCAAGGTCTAGGATACCAAGTCTTACCATGCTTGCTTCTAAGGATCCTGCTGGTTGTACTTCTTCTAAGATGGATGGTTGGTTCTTTTGGCAGTCAAAAGCACTTTAAATATTTTTTGCCAACATCAAAATTCAAATGCATTGATTCTTTTTGGAACATTCTTACTCAATGTCAAACTTTCACGTGCTTGTGAGGCAATTGAAAATACCATGGTTTTCATTAGGCACATTTTAGGCCTCAAAGTTACATCCTTGCTTTTTACCACTTAAAAGGGGTCTTGTGTTGTAGATGAACCCAATGCATGGGTCTTGTGATATTTTGACTGATGCTTTCATGGGCTTTGGTTGTGGATCCAAGCAATATGAAATCCTTGAAAAACTTCAATGTTTTCTTCATTTATCATTGTGTTACATAGTGGCCCATGTGTTAGTCCGGGTTGACTAGAGAAACAAATCCAGAGAAACTCTGGATATGTTTGTAAGAAAGAGCTTCATATAAAAGAGAAATTATATATTGAGGGAATATCCCAGCCTCAGTCCAGATCAAGTCCATAAATCTGACTTTAGCCCATATGTTCGATAACAGTCTATAAGTTCCTCTTCAGACTCAGGTAACACATGCAATGGAAGATCACAGGTCAGTAGGTGGAAAGTCTTGCAGATCCAGGGGCAGTGGAAACCTCTCAACACTGGCAGGCCTCTCCACATGGCTCCTCCAGTTTCAGGTCTCTAGCCTAGCTCCTTGAGTCTTGTCAGCAGGATGATGTAGCAGAGAGTTTCTATATGAACTATCTCCCTGGTGCCTCCAAATGAGGTCATAAAACTGTGACCTGATTGACAGGCTAAACTCCATGCCTTCACTCTTAATAGTGTCAAGCTGCCACCAGATTATGTAATGACCAAAGTCCAATTATGAGGATATAAACTTTCTTTCATTCATTTATCTTTCTATCTTCCTATTTTTATTTATGTAAATAACATAGAGTTATGATTCAGAGTATGGTCCCTGGAAACAGATCATTAGCTTTCAACCCAGTTGGTTTGTAGCCTTGAATAATAATACCAGTTGACATACATTGACCTTTTATCTTGTGTCAGGCAGATATTAGATAACTTGCCTAAGGTCACATAATAGTAAAGTCAAGACTTAAGCTCAGGCAGCATGATTTCAAAGTCCACTCTCTTCAAAATGATAATATTCTGCCCTTGTTAAATTCAAGATTTGAATAAATAATAATAATATCTTCCCACAGCAAGAATGCATGCAGATCATGATAAAAGGATACAGAGCTGATGCATACCTTGCCTAATTTTAAACCTTTTCAATTATGTACAGATTCAACATAAGCATAATTAAGCACTCTAGAGTTCTCATTCTTTGTCATATAATCCACAGCTATTAAGATCCACACAGTTTAATGGTTTTGGCATAGTTAATAAAACTCAGACAAACATCTCTCTGCCTTCATTTAAGATCCATCAGATGCCAGTCATGATATCTGTCATTCTATATCCAGTTTCAATCGGATTTGAACTTAATTGTTTTCATGTGAAACTTTTACACAAAAGAAGTCTTCTTTCTGACAAAATAAGGAGGTAGTTCATGTTTTTAAATTAGGAAAGGTATGTATCAGAATTTTTTATTTGTCATACTTATTCCAACTGTATACTGAGAAATTAATTAATGAAACTTGTCCATATGAAGAAAAACATGACATCAGGATTGGAAGAAGTTTCATTAATAATCAGAAATGAGATTGCATAACCGTACTTTCTGGAAGCTGAAGACTTGAAGTGATGAAGAACAAAGACTGTAGTCTTCACTCAACATAAATATTTTAAAACCTTCATAAGTGGATCAGTAAGTTTCATGAACTATAGTTGGAATATATGGACATGATGGTAGAAATGAAGCTGGAGCTTGCATAATAGAAATTTGCAAAGCCTCCAGATGTAGGTTTTACTATTTATAAACCATGAATCACACAGACTAGTGTGCTTCTTCCATGTGGACTTCTACACATCCAATCTTCATTTCTGATACAACCACCAAGGTTCTCTATTCTCCAGGTGACAGAGAACACCTCAGTCATTTGTCCAACAAACATTTGTGAGCATCTACTATGTGCCAGGTATTGTTTCAAAGAATGCAGGCAACACTCCTGTTTCATGGAGTCCACATCCTAATATATAGTTTAGGGAGACAGAAGAGGACATATACATTTATACACACACACAGTTAATTTGTAATAAGGATTGTGATTTAAGTTAACATCTGATTGCTCATTAAAATGAATTGTAATAAGAGATCATTATGTACTTTTAGCAAATGATCTGAAGATACACAGATCATTTGAAAAGAGAATTGAAAAGAGATCATTACAAGAGAATTGAAAAGACATCATTACAAGAGAATTGAAAAAAGTCACTGTAAAAGTGAATATTTCTCTCTTAGTAGTTTGTATCAAAAAGGTTTTTCCTTCCCTCTTCATTTGCTTCTGTTCAGATGTACCCAACTGAAGTAAATTTTAAAAGAACTCATAGGAATTTAAAATCTATCTATTTCATAAATGCCTTTCTAATAAAAGGGTACTCATTGGTTAATTATCAAAATGAGTAGTATATTGTTCTGAAGAAGTGAATCCTAATAATATTTGTTAACACAACACGAGGTAAAACATATATATATATATATATATATACTTAATATAGATTTTATCAGGGGCTCTTACAACATTCAAAACATCATTCGTATTAAGCATATTTGTACACATGTTGCCAAATTTATCTACATTATCTACTTGAACCCCTCCAGCATAAGTTCCTCTTCCCCTCTTTCCTCTAGTTCTTTATGTTTTTAACTCCAACTCCCCATATTTCCCTTTCCCCTTTCTCCTCTCCCATGAACTTCCAATAATTTACAAATTTTTATTACTTCTTCATATGTTACACTGTCTAATGTGTCACTTCACTCACCCCCTCCACTGTTGTCCGCACTCCAGAGAGGTTTGTTCACCCTTTCTACTTCACCATCCCTCCACCCTCCCAGTGTCACCACTCCCCACTAGTCTCAAGGGATTATCTAATCTAAATTCACATGTTTCTCACCCCAATGTGCATCCCTTGGTCTAGCCAAATCTGTCTGGCAGAATTGAGATAATGATAGTTGGTGGGAGGAAGCATTTGAGAACATTTCATTGCTATTACACTGTATCTAGACTGGCTCATCTCCTCGCTACAAGCCCTCTGTAAGAGGATGTCTCTTCACTAATTAATGGGCTTTGGGTCCCCAATCTGAACTCCCCCTTATTTATAGTGATATAATTTTTAGGTCTTTGATGCTTGATACCAGATCCCTTTGACACCTCATGGTCATACAGGCTGTTGTGTTTCTTCCACGTGGGCTTGCTTCTTAGCTAGATGGCCACTATTCACCTTCAAGTCTTTAAGACCACAGGCACACATCTTTTGATAGCCGGGCACCATCAGCTTTCTTCACCACATTTGCTTATGCACATATCTGTCATCAGTGATCATATCAGGAAAGTGAGCATAAAATGTTATGATTATTAGTCCTTAAAACCTGATAACTGATCACTTTGGTATCTCTTGGTCCCATAAGCTGGTATACTTCTTCCTTGTGGGCTTTGTTGCTTCTGAGCTGGATGGCCGCTTGTTTACTTTCAAGCCTTTAAGACCCCAGACACATATTGTAGACCGGGTAGACTAGAGGAACAAATTCGAGGACACGCAAATCGATATAGGGAATGGGTTTATATTCAAGAGGAACAGGACATTGAGAAAACATCCTAGCCCAGTCCAGTTCAAAGTCATAAGTCTCATATTAACCCATATGCCCAAAATCAGTCTATAAAGTCTCCTTCCGACTCAGGAAGTCACAGGACAGTGGGTGCAGAGTCCCAGCACTGACAGGGGTCTCCCCATGGCTCCTTACTTCCAGGGTTCAGGGTCCATCAACAGCATCCCATGGTGGCAGAAGCATCTCATCACTGGAAGAGGCCTCAATATGCCTGCCCCAGCCTCAGAGGTCCGGCTCCATCAGGACAAAGCCCTGTGGTCTCTCTGCCGGCTACTCCAGCCTCCTGGATGCTGCCATCCTATGTTGTCCGTGATTAATAGTCTCCAAAACTAACTCCCAACAACGGGAAGATAGCTTCTCATCTTCACGACGGAAATATCGCGAGATCTCCCAGAAGTCTCAGAAGAAAGCCATGCCCACATAGAGGCCTCATTGGCTACTCAATGGCTATCCACAGATTAACAGGCTAGACTCCACCCCTACATTTCAATCATAAAATTAACATAGGCACATGACTGCCACACACATCTTTTGATAGCCAGGCACCATCAGCTTTCTTCACTACATTTGCTTATGCACACATTTGTTTTCTGTGATCATGTCAGGGAGCTGCGCATCATGGAATGCCAATTTAATAGAACTAAATGTTCTTGCACTGAGGAAGTACCTGATGGAGGGCCAATGCCCATCTGCTGTCCTAATTCTAAGTCTATAAATATATGTTTAGTGATCTATTTTCCCTTCATCATATGAATATATATACTTATGTATATACCTGTATTTAACCTCTATAAATACCCCTTACTTCCCAAGTCTTTTCTCTATTTCCTTATACCTCCTCCCGTCCCACCATCATGCTCAAGCTCCATTTGGGTTTCAATATTGTCTCTCTGTTACTTTGGTCTTAATCAATCCCTATTGGACCTTCCACACCCACCCTGCCGCCAATCCTGAACCACATGCTACTCCCCCCATCCCTGGATAAGCCAACAGCACCCTCCCCACATCCACCCTGATACCACCAGTCCTGTGATCCCCACCCCTTGACTTCCCATTCAGCCCATCCAGATAGACCTGTAGAGAAAATAACATACTCAAAAAAAGGGCATATTTTCTTTCAACCAAAGAAAAGAAAACAATGAAAACATCAACAAAAAACCCAAATATCCAACATGTAGATGTACATGCAAAAATACAATAATAATAACAATATAAAAACCTACAAATAGTTTAAGGTCTGTTCGTTGACCTGCAGGAGTGTCTCCTGGATGAGTGGGATGGGTTCACACTGATCACAAAATATATCTTTGGTGCTTGACCTGGAGCTCCTTGTTCTGTCGCACACCCTTAATTTTTTGGTGTGATTGGGTCAGACAGGATATAATCCTAACCCTGTTCTCCATTGTTGACCCCAAAATGTCTTGGGCCAGTGAGGATAGCTCTATTTCATATTGGGGCCAGCCATATGGTACTCTCTTTGTATCAGCAGTTCTGAGTTGGAATATTGTCCTGAAGGCTTGGTGGGCCAGGATGTATTATATTCTATCTTCCTCCCCCTTCATTTATTCTCATGGTCATGGTAAAACATATTTTAAGGACTCTATGGTCATGCAGTTAATAAAATACATTTACTTTCAATTTATGTGCACATTTTTCCATAGACAAAATGTTCTTAGGAATAATGTTATAAGAACCTCAC
Organism: Nesogale talazaci; assembly: GCA_004026705.1. Taxonomy (NCBI): domain Eukaryota; kingdom Metazoa; phylum Chordata; class Mammalia; order Afrosoricida; family Tenrecidae; genus Nesogale; species Nesogale talazaci. The sequence continues at coordinate 16,762 of PVJH01028402.1, forward strand.
AGAACAGAGTAGAATTGCTCTTGTTGGTTCCTGAATCATAAATCTTTACGAGTACCAAGCTCGCCTGTCTCCCAGGGAGTGGCTTGTGGGATTACACTGCTGAGTTTGTGGCCCACTGTGTAACCCCTCTGCCAACAGGACTTCTGTGAAGTAGAATTGATTCGAGAGCAGTGAGTAAGGTTTGTGGTTTTTATGGAATCAAAACTGTGACATTTGGATGAGATTTTTTTGTGTCATCTGGAATGGGGATAGGATTTCAAGAGAAATGAAATATGTGTTTCAAACAATTCAGTAAAAGCCAATTCACTTCCTCAATGACAAGCTTTGGGTATACCAGGGTTAAATTTAAACTGTGGATATATGAATGGATTTGGAGCTTGCTCTTATTTGTTATCCCCCGTATAAGATTAATTACTTTTTATGACTGAGGTATGCCTGATACTTGCTTTTATGAAGAGATTGTTGAAGAGATGGGTGCTATAGCACAATGTGTGAAGAAGTCAGGTGCCTGGCTATGAGAAAGAATAGCATGTGGGGGGGTCTTCAAGGCTTGTCTTAAATCAAGAAGCCATCAAAGTAAGGGGTCAGCTAAGTCCACACAGAAAAAGCACACCAACCTGTGTGATCCAAGGATAGCAAGTAATACAAATCAAGACTGTCAGAGAGAGGTATTAGAACTTAACTTCTGAGTAGCTAGTTTGCAGAAGGATATACATGACAGTGAAAGCCCCAAATCCATTTGCACAGTCAAGAATTAGTTTAACTATTGATCAGGGATGCAAGCAGCCTCAATACCAGACAGAGTGCCTTGGAAAGTGGATTAATGCAGATCTAGTTAAGTTAAAATTTAACACTTTATCATTTCTTTCCCCTTTTGACCTATTTTAAATTTATTCTAATGTTTATTATCTTCTGCTTTCATTTGGCTTGAGATTTTTCTGTGTCTTTTTGCTCTTATTGTAGGAGATTGTAAGATTTACTTTATAGAAAATCTAGGATAAGTAAATTTATAGCCAGAGTAACTGAAATTAGTAGTCTCTTATAATTATGGCAAAGAAGGTTGAGGAAAGTGAGAGCTAATAATTATAAGTACAAGAATGCAGAAAGTGTTCTAAAATTGATCATGTTGGCTGCACAACTCTTTTAAAATATTTTAAATTACTGACTTGTATGATATGTGAATTATATGACAATAAAATTGTTAAAGTAAAAAAGGTTAATAAACGATTTTAAACTTAGCTGTGGTGATTAACAGATTGCAGTGCAATTTCCATATTATTAGTTAAAGATGGATAATTGAACAGCGTTATTTGATTGTTGTGCAATGAAAAAATAGATCACAAAATAAAATATGGGAGCGATACACCATAACAAAAATTATTTTTAGGAAGTACATATGGTGGAATTTAGAGTTCTCTTATTTCCTAGCTCGTGATGACTCAAATGTGTGTAGAGTGGCCCTTCTAACTGGTCTATTAAAAATTAAAAACCCACTCCCCTGTGGAGAATTTTCATTTTCTCCCCAGAAGGAAGTTGAGTCAGACTCTATAATAAAATCCCCAAGTGATTCTTGTAGATCGTCATGTAGATAGTTATAAATCTTGTTCTCAAATTGATCATGTTGATTGCACAACTCTTTAAAAATATCTTTAAACTACTGACTTGTATGATATGTGAATTAGGCATAAGCTAGTTCACCTGTGGATCTCGACCCCTTTGGAGGTGAAACCTTTCACAAGGATCACCCAAGACCATTGGAAAACACATATTTGAGAACTTTTATTTTCTTTACATTGAGTTTTAATTCACACTGGAGATTGCAATCCTTGATCTCCATCAGCAAATGCTATGAGTCTTCCTCACTTTCAACAAGCAAGGTTGTATCATGTGCATATAGCAGGTTGTTAATAAACCTCCCTTCCTCCATGATGTGACATTCTTCTTCATAAAATACTGCTTCTCTGATAATTTTCTCATAGAGATTGAATAAGTATGGCAAGAGAATAACCATAATGCACACCATTCTTCATTTTAAACCGTGTAACATTTCCTTTTCTGTTTGCACGACTGCCTCTCGACCCATGTACTGGTTCTAAATGAGCACTACCAAGTATTCTAAGGTATGCATAAAAATCACCTGTAGATATTGTAGATTCCAATTCAGTTTATCTGGGGCTGGAAAGGCAAGTTCTCAGCAGGGGGGTGGAGTGGAATCCAAAGGTCCCAGCTGGGAGTCCTGATGTGGAGTTTCATAACTCCATACCATTTTCAAGGCTGCACTGTCTTTGTAACCACAAGGAAGTCTTCTCTCCCTGTCACATTTCTCTAATCCACTTCAAAACCAAGAAGCCCTCCCATCCACCATGACCTTTACTGAAAATAGTGCCTGTGGCAGTTAAAGTTTTCATTTCCAAATGGTCCCTCACAGCTGGTATGGGAACTGCAAAAGCTAAGAAAAGCTGCTCATTTGCACTCCCTCCCACCCCCGCTCCAGTGGTGTCCAGCAATGCCCCAAAGCTGACAAACTCTAGATAGGGTTCTCCTGGTGACACATTGTTGAGTGCATGACTGCTAACCCCAAATGATGGCAGTTGGAACCCACCAGTTGCTACTGGGAGGATGGTGAAGACTTGGTGACCTACTGTTATAAAGAGTTCAACCTAGAACCCTAGACTCCCTCTGAGTGGAAATTGCATATTCTCCTGTGGCAGCTACATAAGCTCCTGTCAACTGGAACAAAGAGGTGGAGCCTAGGCTGTCAATCCGCTCATAGCCAATAATGCCTCTGTGTGGGCATGGCCCATCTTTTCTTGAAGATTCAGGAAACTCTTATCTTTCTCCCTGGAGGCTTGAAACATTCTCTCCCAACTTCACCTTCCTGTTGACAAGTCACTTGGAACCACACTGATGGAAGCCAGAGATCCTGGACATGTTTCCACTGCCACTAGATCCACAAGACTTTCTACTCACAGGCCTATGCTCTTTCTGCATTCGGCATCATTGCATGTGCTGTGTGAGTCTGAAGAAGAATTTATAGACTAGTATAAGATACATAGGGTAATATCTGACTTCAGGACTTGATCTTGACTATGCTGGGGTGTTTTCTGAATATGCAATTATGCTTTGATATAAAGCTCTCTTTTATACAGTGACTCTGTATTTGTTTATCTAGTCAACTAGACTAGATAGCAACTAGACTAGTACACTGGCATAATAGCCTTCATCACTTTAAGAACCACATGGATAGGAAGCTGGGTAGTGAGGGATAGAGGCAGGTGTGGTATAGTAGAAATAGCATCAACTCTAATGTGAATCCAGAGGATTCTCCTAAGTAGTTCTCAGCTCCCTGAGCCTCTTATTTGAAACATAAACATGAAGAAACCTGCCTTCCATAATTTAGTATGGTCAAGGATGCAAGGATATAATGAGAAAAAAAAAACATTGAATCTGGAATTGGTCTGCTGGGGTTCCAAGTCCAATTTTGCCGCTTATCACCTTGGTTGGTTTTGGACACCTGTGTGTGCCTGCCTTAGCATCCTTGGTGGCATGGTGGTTTAAACATTGTATTGATCATTGCAAGCAATCAGATTTACCAGCCACTCCATAGAAAACACGTGGGGCTTTCTGCTCCTATAGAAATTTACAGAAAATTCCAAGGAGACCTCCACTCTGCCTTATAGAACTGAATGGCAGTGAGGTTTTTTTGAGTGCTCATATAGTAGCATCTAATAATAATCATAATAGGAATAATAAGAGCATCTACTGAATAGATTTTTTATGAAATTAACTCAAGTTATATTTTTATGCCAAGTGCTTTAGGTAGAATCTGACATAGAGCTATAAATGTTACATATTAGCAATTACTATTATTGTAAATTTTGTGGGTGTCACAAACCTTGTGTGCACATCTACTAATTGAAAGTTTGATGGTTTGAAACCACCCAGTAGTCTCATAAGAGACAATCCTGACAATAGTTGTTATTATTATTACTGAATATCTTAGCTACTATGATTATTATAAGTACTCCCATGGCTATTGAGGAAATCACGTGAAGAAATGCTTTACACCCACGATTGCTACACAAGTCAAAGAAATGCTTATAATATCTTCAAGAACCACTAGCAGAGCTATTGGAATCACCTGGGGGTCTTGTCAAATATATAGATTCTGATTCAGCATCGCTGGAGTAGAAATGAAAATTCTCATCAGGGATTTAATCAGAATGATGCAATCAAAACCCTGACTGTCTTTTTCCTCATGAGGGCTTCGCTTGTCATGAGCAATGTCTGAGGCCCGGTTCTTCTCGCCATCTGATTACTTCAACAAGTCAAGTGCACAACAAGCTGGGACTGGATCAAAAACATTCCTGAAGGAATTGCCTTTCATATTGGGTTTCTGAACCAATTGCTGGAAATGTGGATTCTGTGATTAGATTAGATTAGATTGCTCACGGTCCAGTCCTTAAAACTGGGCATGTGAGTTACACAACACTGTAGTCAAGGTGCCAGCAGGAAACAGGTTGTATATTTAAACTTGTTAAGTGAGGAGAATTTAATAAAGTCACTATTTTGTGAATCAGAAGCAACATATAGGAAATCTCACAAAGGATAGTGTGATAGATACCTAGAGTCTAGCCATATCAACCCCAAAACTAAACCCACTGTGGATTATGACTAATGTGTTTGTTAGGGGCCATCAAATCAGTTCTAATTCATAGTGACTGGGTTACCCTGGGTTGACTGGAGAAGCAAATCCAGAGACACTGGTGTACCAAGAGAGTGCTTTATATCAAAGAATAATCGTATAATAAGAAAACATCCTGGCCCAGTACAGATCAAGTCCATATGTCTAATATCAGTCTAGAAATTCCTATTCCTACTCATACAACTCATGCAATTATGCCGAATGCAGGAAGGGCACAGGCCTGTGGGTGGAAAGACTTGTCGATCCAGTGGCAGTGGAAGCATCTCCAGGACCTCTGGCTGCCATCAGCGTCGCTCGATGTGGCTTGCCAATGGGAAAGGGAAGCAGAAAGAGACTGTGTCTCACCTCTAGAGAGGAAGAAGAAGTTCCCAGAATCCTCATAAGAAGGCCACACTCATGAGGAGGTATCAAACAGGCTGTGACCTGATTGACAGGTTGGACTCTACTCCTTCATTCCTTTATCATGTTGGCATAAAACTGTGTAACTAGCACAGTGGCCCAATGTACAACAGAACAAAGCACTCCCGGGCCTGAGTAATTTGTTCAAAATTGTTCTTATATTGAGCTCACTGTGCCAATTGATCTCCTTGAGGGGTTCCCTCATTCTCTCTGACTCTACTTTACCAATTATACCAAGTATAATGTCCCTTCCTAGGGACTATTCTCTCTTGATAGATAACATGTCCAAAGTCAGTGAGACCACGTCCTACCACTATTGCTTCCCAAGAGCAACCTGGCTATTCTTCTTCCACGATAAATTTATTTGTTTTGACTCATTAATGTCTTGGTCTGATCAGCTGGGTGAGAAAGTAGCTATCAGACACACCAGAGACTCGGGGAATCATGGAGAGAGGGCAGTGCAAGCTGGCTTTTTGTTCATTTCTAGCATGACATCAACCGACAGCCACTCAGCAAAGGAAGAAGCCCCAGCAATGAATAAGCCAATTTCCACCCTCCTAACCTTTCCTGATTTTCTGCCAAATGCAGACATAAGCTGTGTCTACCCAACCCTAAGTCCAAATAGATTTGGAGGGACAGATGTGAAGTACTGAGGGCACACGAGCAGCACAAAGGAGGGATGAGACACTGAAAAGGAGTCAGGGTCTGGAAGGAGATCCAAACAATCCATTCACTTGACTCTACAAACACACCTTTCAGAAGAAAACTGCACTGCTTCTTTTTCAAGCCTAAGTTATCTAACATGCTGACTTTTCTTTTCCAGTAAGGAGTTGAGTTTAACCTCCACTGAGTTGCACAAGAAATCGTGAAATGTTGGGCTCCCACATCATGATGAGGGATACCCTGGCCTTTCGGGAAAACGTGAAGAAATCCATTGCTGGCAGGAATTGCAAAGGGAAGTGGCTGTTCCCTGGTGTAAGCCAAAGAGGGCAAACGGAACGAGGCTGCAGCCAATGGTATGGTGTGATTTACGGAGTGCTGCTGGCTACCTCGTCATGTTTCAAGACAGTCTTTTGCAATCCATGATATGATTCGTCAGAAAGAGAAGAGAAAAAAAAAAGAAAGCAAGACTTGGATGTTCCCATTCTCTGAAGGGAACTTGACTAATGTTAGCAGGACAGAGAAATGTACTCCTCGGAATGTCTTGAATTTCTATGCAAAGTAAATGCTGTCTCAGCCAGCATTGACACAATGTTGGATAACCTTGTGCCTGAGTTCTGAACGAAATGTCAGGGCAAACCAATCTACCCCCTACAGATCTTCCAGAGGCTCCCTGCAAGGGAAGGGGAGTCTGCCTCAGTGATCCTGGCTGCATGTCCTGGTCGCACATGAGAGTGATTTTTTTAGCTGCTATGGAGTTAATTTTGACTCCTCGTGCCCACAAGGGACAGAGTGGAATGGTTCCATAGTGTTTCCTGGACTGGGATCTTCCCAGGAGCATCTCATCATATTGATGCTCTCAAACTCTCTTTACTCTTCTTGCCCTGGAGTGGACTCCACCTCGCTTCATGACTCCAAAGGTCAGGGAGGCACTGGCTTTGTGAGTTTCTCAGATGGCCCCTCTTTTGGGGAGTAAAAAGCCTCATATTTTTCTCCCTGAGTGGCTCGTGGTTTTCAGCTGTGGGCCCTGTGTTTAGCCACCCAATGCATAACCACCAAGTGCACCACCGGGCTCCTCCAGGGAGATGTTGGGTGGGTTCAGAACGGCGACTTGAAGTTAGCAGTGGAGGAGCTAACAGTTGTGCTACCCAGGCTAATTTCCAGACAGCTAGGACATACGTCAGCACAATTGAGTAAGAATCTCTTGTTGTAAAACACAAGCACTGACAAGCACTGGTCATGTCTAAGTGATACAAACATGCTATTAGGATTGAGAACTTCTGGTGGGAGGTGGTATCTATATCATAATCGATAGCAGCTGGTATCCAGAGTCTGTGACTGTTTTGCTGTGCCTTTCAGGCAGATATTGAAGAACTACTTTGAAGGAGTAAAAGACAAAGATGTTTAAGAATAGGAGCTCTGGGGTCAGGCTGCCTGTGTCAAAATATGACTTCATTCTTTCAAGACTCCGTTTCAAGTGAAAATAGGAGGAACCATAATATCGAGTTGTTTTGAGGCATAAGTATAAAATGTTTATGAAGTTCTTAGTGCACTGAGTGCCTGGTACAAAGTGAACCTTCAATAAATACAAACTATGATCCTGTGTCTACATTTAAGACCCCCGGGAGGCTCAGAAGGATTTCTACATGCCTGTGCACTGGCTTGGTGGAGTTGTCTCTGATATGGGGATGTGCTGAAGCAGCTAGCTCTTTGAGCCTTTTCCAACTTACGACCTAGGGGGTCTGTGAGATGTTTTGAGTTTCTCTGCATGTCAAGCAAGAGCATGAACCATAAACACGACTACAATCGCTGCCAGTGAAATAAACACCAACCAACAAACAGTTACCATTAAGTTGATTCCAACCAAAGATGATCTCATGTGCGTTACATGAGCGCTGTGCTCCATGGATGGGTTTTCAGGAGAAGATGATCAGGCTTCTCTTCTAAGAAGTCTCCAGTGGAACACACATCTCCCTTTTGTTTTGCATCCAAGCTCATTAACTCTCTGCACCACCCAGGGCCTCTGCTGCCCATGTGTTGTCATTGGGTGCTATTGGGTCAGGTTGAACCCCCAGTAGATTTAAGAAACATTGTCTGGCCCTGTATTACTGTCAAAAATCATTTCTCCTTTTGAACTAAATGTTCCAGATACTCTCTTAGTCTCACTTATATCAACAATGGTCACTATTCATTGTGTACCAGATTGCATGCAGGGTATTTTCCATCTTTTCTTTAGAAAGATTACCCACACACCCAAATGCCCAAATACAAACTCACTGACATCTAGTAGATGTCACTTTCTAATGACCCCAAAGGACAAGGTAGAACTGCCCTGGTGGGTATCCTTGACTGCAACTCTTTAAAGGATTTGAAAATCTGGTCTTTCTCCCAAGGAACAGCTGGTGGTTTCAAACTGCTGACCTTGCAGCTCATTGCCCAATGGGTTGCTCTGGGGATTATGCATAAGAACCCAACAAAGTAGACTTGTCTCCCTCACTTTACTGATGGGGAACCTTTATCCCAGTGAGGGTGAGCAACTTTTCCAAGACCACACAGGTAATAATGCACTGAGATGGGATTCCAGTTCAGTCCTCTCTGGCTCCAGATCTCATGTTTTGTCAACAGCACCCATCTCCTGACTTTGAAGGTATGCCCTGGCCCCTCACTTTCCTTTCTGGAGGAAAGAAAAAAAAAACCTTAAGAACACAGGTTGGGGGGGCAGTCATGTCTCTAAGATGTTTTCTTCTCAGCAAATCTCTTCGTATGTGACACTGACCTGGGCAAGGGGAGCCAAGGGTGCTCTTCATGACACTGCCTCGGCTGTAGAGAGTGAGCAAGCTGGACTTCTCCAAAAGGCCTATTAGTACCCCAGAAGGTGGAGGCATCCAATCATGCTGTTCTATGGAGGGCGGGGTTGTGGAGGGTGGGGGGGTGGCTTCAACGCTCCTCTGAGGACAGGCTTTCCCTGTCTTCTAGGGTGGGAGTGGTTAGTGGGTGGAAGGACTGCTTTGCTCACAGGCCCCTCGCTTAGATGTCTACATGACTCATGTTGAAACCATTGAGACTCTGCTACTTCCCTGCCGCTGGACAGGGCCCTACCACCATGCTGATCCCACGTTTCCCAGTCTCAAAGGGGGTCACTTCAACAAACGCAAGTTTTTCCAGAGTTTGTAAAGTGGCTCGATGAGAATGCATGAAAAGATTTAGAATTTTGCCTTCTATATTACATCTAGGTATTTCAATGCACCCATTGAAAAGAAAAGGCAGCCATCATAATAATCAAAACTGTGAAGTTGATTCTTTCTAATGGTCAGTTAGAATAGAGCTATACTTCTACATGGGGGGTTTGATGACTATGATTTTAAGGAAGTAAATCACCAGGTCTTCTGAAGGTGCCCTGGATAGAATAGAATCTCCAGTCTTTCAGCTAATAGTCAAGTGCTTAAACCTTTGTGCTGTCAGGGGCTCTCACATTACTAGCGTGGTTTCTTAAGGTTTTTTTTTTTTTCATGTACACTGTTTGCTTAACAAGGTAATAGCCTTATCCTTCAGCTGAGGAAACTGAGTCTCAGAGAAGTTAAATAACTGTCTGCTCCTAGACAACTGGTGAATTCTGTGCACATCTCTGTCTCTATCAGTTTCTGAAAAAAAACAAGATGAAAAACTTAAATAATGTAAATTGAGGAGGGTTTCATACTGACCTATTTAGAAGGGGTGTTCGGACAACCAAAAAAGATAGGCAGTGTCACATCCCTAGAGGAAAAGGAAGAGTTTCTTTCCGGTAATAGCTGTTTTTATACTTGCCATTTTCATGGAAAGAGCTTCAAATTATTTAAATACAAATCTTAACAGGAAAGACATTCATTTGCTGTTTGTCCCACTTTCTTTTCATTGCTTTCCGTAGAGAGCATGTTCAAACATAATGTGGCTAGCCAAAGCCTCTGTCCACCTGGGGGCAGCATATCTCTACAGAGAAAGGTTCTAGAATGAAAACAGGCCAATGAAGCACCTAGTGTCCGAGCAGAACCCTTCAGAGCAGGGTTGCCCAAACAACTACCCCATCAATCTCCACTCTGAAGAATTATACCTAAAGAAATCTTTCACAAGAAAATGAGTCAGGGAGATCCTGGGTTAAGTAAGGTTAAGTGAGTCGGATCTGAAGTCTCTCTCACTGTCATCGGTGGATTCTGATGCACAGAGACCCCATAGGATAAGGTTGAACCCACTGTGCTCGTGGGTTCTGAGACTAAAACGTTGCAGGAATAGAAAGCCTCATTCTTCTCCCATGGAGTGGTTGGAGGTTTCAATCTTCTGATCTTGTGTTTAGAGGCCCTACCTGTAACCCGTTATGCCCCCCAGGACTCAACTGTCTTGCACACAAAGCATTTTCTTAAGTGACACTCTTCAGTGGAGCTTCCTGTGATTATAGAAGTATTCTACATCTGCATTATCCAATTCAATAGCCATTACCACCAGGGTGGCCCTTGATGAGGTTTCTGAAACTGTAGGTCTTTAAGGGAGGTGACAGCTCCATTTTCTATGGGGTGACTGCTGGAATCGATCAGCTGACCATGAGGCTAGCTGTTCAATGCCTGACTCACAGCATCACCATAGCTCCTAAGGCAAGGTGAAGGCGGTGTCTCACTTGAGGATGTCTCAGAGATATTAAGAAGGGGCTATAGTACCAGACTTGTACTGTACCATGCCTGTTGTGTGCCTGGTCCTGTGCTTAGGGTTTAATTCACTTTCATCTATGGAATCTTCACAACAACTCTGTGCATCAGGCCCTGCTATCATTTCCTAGTTTACAAATGAGGAAACAGAGGAAAAGGGCTCAGATATGGTAACTGGGACTCAAACCCAGACGATTTGCT
>PVJH01028403.1:0-27383 GCA_004026705.1 Nesogale talazaci
CTTGAAGAAAAAAAGGTGACAGTCTGTACGACTAAAAATGACAGCTTTAGAAACTAAAAGAGTGGTTCTAGTCTATCCTAGAGGGCTACAATGAACTGAAATAAACTCAACAGCAATGGACTTATTAATTTTTTAAAAGAAATAATACTCTCATTTAATATAGTGGAAAAGTAAAGGGAAAATGATTTACAATAAAGCTGTATTGCAGTATATACACATGTAGGCATAATTATATTAAAAACATGAAGTAAATAGACTCATCAATCTGTTGATCATCACCAGGAGAATAAGAGTGACATAAATCAGACTGAAGGAGGTCTGCTTGTTTATTTACCAAAAGCAGCAGCTTTTTGTGACAGAGTTGTTAAATATTCATGATACTGTTTGGAATAACAACAGAAAAAAAGATATTGTTTCCTTAGTTTATGTTTCATGAAAACTTGAGAATTAGTAAATCTTCCTTAAAAACTTGTGCTTTAAATGGAGTGTCTAAAATGGAGTTAAATACTCAGCTTTTAGGCAGGTATACCATTCTAGGCAGGTATTTTAGCTACTTGAATGTCCATTGAGACATGAAAAAGTCAAGTCTGATGAAAGACAACTCTGTGATATGTATCCTGTCTTATGCACTGAAAGAAGCTTGCTTGTGCCCTCTAAATGTCACTGCAGATAATCCATCATTCGCATAAACAACTGATTAAGCAAACGCCCTTAAGAGTTCCATGAAGATCCCAACAGGTGGATAGCATTATGTTTTCTGTAGAGAGCCCTGTCCCACCAGCTCCTGCCTGCTTGTCTGCTTGTACCAACCACAGGTCCTTGCTCCCTTAAAGTACTCTTAACCCCTGTCTTTGAAGTTGATAATTACTATTTGTACATTTCTCCCAAATCTTTGCCTGACTCAATTCTTCTTGCTTTTCTTCAGGTCTCAAAGTCACACCCTAGAAAGGCACCCCCAGACTATTCAGGCTCAGATTGGAGTCTCCTTTCTGTAGCTCTGTTTCTTTGCTCTTCTTAGCATATTTTTCATACCATTAGATACTCCTTCCCACAAAAAAAAGCGTGTGTGGGGTGGGGGGAATGAGGGTGAGTCTTATGGTGTGAAGGTGTGGTACCCCAGAGCATTTTAGTATACTGGTACTATTTGGTTCAGAATAATTTTTTTTCTTGTTTTCCCACTCTAAAAATTGCATGTGTCTTATGGTCAGGTGCATCTATGGTCCAAAAAATAAAGTAATACTATCGCAGATAGTATTACTATATTTTTTTCAGACCATAAACCACGTGGTTAATGCCCTTAACCTCAAGTTTGGATGTTCCAATCCACCCAGAGGCATCTTGGAAGAAAGACATGGTGATCCACTTGCAAAAAGTGAGGGATGGAAAACCTTGTGAATACAGAAGAGGTTTTCCTCATTCAGCATTGAATTGATGGCAACTGGGTACTGGGGTTTTTGGGCCCTGGAATTATTTGCCTATGAGGAGAGTGCCATCGTTGAGAAGACTGTCTTTCTCCTACTGGACTCTGAGATAATTATAAACAGAGATACTTTCTTAATCATCCTTCTATGCTTAGTGCCCATGCAGCATGATGTCTGATATAGAATAAGTTATAGAATTAAATTTCATTATATTAGTGATAGATCATCATCCCAGCAACCTTAAAGCATTTGAAGTCTCAACTATGACACTGATTTCTTTGAATACATTTCTCATTAGCATATCAATTACATATTTGATAAATATGCTCAAATGATAGAGACTCCATTGAGGCATGGATAATATACCCTTGGATATGCAAATGACCAAATGGTTGTAAGAGATTGCTTTTGTTGCTATTGATAATGGCATTTCTTGAATTGGGTGTACTAGGAACATTTCTAGCATATTGAAGGTTTAAGCAAATCACTTCTTTCTCTCTTTCAAATTTAGAAGCATTAGTGAATTTCCCAGGCATGATTATCCTTGATGCCTCTGCCCTCAAAGTCCAAGTTTTTTAGTTCTTTTCAACATTTATCTCTGCCATTTCTATTTTTCTGTGTATCACTGGCTGGATCTGACTAAAATAGAAACTCTGAAGATATTTAAAAGTTTTTCGCTTTTAACAGAATAAAGAAAATATCAGTCGTTCCTCCCCCAGCAAGAAGGCCATGTTATTTTAATTATTGCTCTTCCTTCCCTGTTCTCTTAGGAAAATTTAATATATGACACATCATTGTGTACATGACCAGGTTAATGACAGCTTACGTACATCCTTAGCTTTTCATATTAGTACCGCTGTATCAACATTACTCCCCTTATGGTGGGCATGCCCTTTTCCATCACGTTCCCCCACCAGCCAAGGCTTTGCCTTAGCCAGTGAACTTTTAATCACTCTGAAGAGCTAATCACCATAATTTCTCCCTGCCCAAAGCTGCAAGTGCATCATGCAAATGGACCTGGTGTCCTTGCTAATCACAGTAATCACTCAACACTCACGAGCTGTGAAAAGTTGTGATGACGCTCCTCGTCACTCAGGTTGCTCCCCGTCTAAGGAGAGTGGTAGGAGTGTCATGAATCATCTCCTATAGGCCGTGGGACTAGCATTGCGACAAATTTTCAGGACTGAAAGCTTCTGATCTAAACTTATGATTATTATTTTCCCAAATTGATTAATTTGGATCTGGGCTGCCATTCCACAGCTCACAGGTCGAGCCCTTTGGTTTCTGATGCTGAATTGCGCTCAGCCAGGCTCCATCACCGGATTCTGCTGCACCTTTCCTGTCAAATGCTCCATTTGTTGACACTCTCCACTGGGCTTCCTGGCCAGGCTACAAACTTTCCTCCCAAGGTTAAATAAGGATATTTGTCTTATACTAAAAATGTTTTTGAGAGCAGTAAACCAGGAACCAATCTATCTGGCTCAATTTTAGAGAGATTTATTATATGGAATAAGAGATTCAAGGCCTGAAAATATGGCCATTTTTCAGGCAGGACATAAACAGGACTGGGGAGGCCATTAGATGTCAAAGCAGTTATTCTGTTCATCTTGTTCCCTTTCTAGTTCCACGTAGATTGCTCTATACATGTGTGCTTGATTATTTCACTTTTTATCTTGTTTTGCCTCTCTTAGCTTGATCATGGTACATTGACCACAAATGACTTTCCTAGAATGGTAGACTTAGTTTACAGATTTTGAGCAGTGCGGGGTTTTCAGGTAACTGAATATACATTCGGATTCACATTTTCTAGAGGGGGTCTCTTTCATCTTACAAGTGTCATCTTTCCTATTTTCATTTCTCTCAGAGTTCCTTGTCAAGATGTCAGCAGGACAAATAATGTTGCATCCATTTAGGTGCATTCTCTAGCCGTTTTAAGAGTGCGGAATAAATATTTATGCTGTCATTTTAACACTTCAAGTCCAGCTGGATTTTCCTTGGGAAAATTTCTAGCATGAAGCATGGTGTTGCAAAGATGATGGTGCAAAGTTAAAGTACATTCTTTGCAGGGTTGGCCCTCTGATGACCGATCAATTCCTTCTGCTTGCAGTCCTCTTTCCTGATTTGTTCATTGATTTTGATAGGTTTTTAAAATTTTATTTAAATTCTTTGTTTTTGTAGTTATTGTTGTTGTTAAGTGCCGTTGGGTCAGTTCCCGTTAACTGTAATCTTACACACAACAGAAGGAAACACTAACATGGTACTGCACCAACCTCACAATGTTTCCAATGCCTGGGCCAATTGTTGCAGCCACAGTGCCAAAGCATTTCCTTGAAGGCTCCCACATTTTTCCCTGTCCCTCTACCTTACCATGTCTTTCTCCATGTACTGGTCTCTCCTGAAAACATGTTTAAAACATGTAAGATGAAGTCTTGCCATCCTTGCCTCTAAGGAGCACTCTAGATGTATGTCTCTCAAGACAGATTAGTTTGTCTTTTTCCATAGCACTTTCAATATTTTCTTCAAGTGCCATAATTTAAATGAATGATTCTTTTTTTGGTCTTCATTATTCAATGAGATAAAAATAGCTGACATTAGGATGGGGAATTTTTCTCAGATTTCCCTCACTTTGAGCAAACAAGCTTGTGTGACCTGAATATCTTACATTGTTAATAAGACTTCTTCTAATCCTGTTGCCACATTCTTATTCATAGAGTTCAGCTTGTCTGATTATTTACTCAGCATACACATTGAATAAGTATGATTAGGGGATGCAAACCTGACTCACATCTTTCCTGATTTTAAACCATACGGTATACCTTTGATCTATCCATTTAACTGCCTCTTGCTCTGTGTACAGATTCTGCCCAAACTCATGGAAGTGTTCTGGAACTTCTATTCTTCTCAAGATTATCCATAGTTTATGATACACAAGGATGAATGCCTTGGCATAGCCAATAAAACACAAGTAAACATATTTCTGATATTCTCTGCTTTCAGCCAAGATCCATCTGATATCAGCAGAGATATCCCTTGTTCCATTTCATTTTCTGACCTGAATTTGGCTTGAGCCTCTGTCATTTCCCTTTCAGCGTGCTGCTACAATCTTTGTTGGATGATCTTCGGCAAAGTTTTACATTCATGTGGTATCAGTCATGTTGTTCTTCAGTTAAAGCATTGGGTTGGGTCATCTATTTTTGGAATGGGTACAAATATGGATCTCTTCCAGTCATTTGGCCAAAGAACTGTCTTCTACATTTGCTGGTGTAAGCAAGTGTTTTCTGTGCTTCATAGAATTTTTGAAACATTTCACTGGGTATTCCATCCATTCCTGAAGACTTTTTGACTAATGCTTTCAGTATAACTTGACTTTTTTTTTACTTCAGCACCATTTGTACTTGCTCATCTGCTACCTCCTGAAATGGTGGATGTCAGGGACTCTGTATATTCTTTCCAAATTCTCTGGATGCTCCTTCCATGATTTAATATTTTGCCCATAGAAGCTTTCAATATTTAAACTAAAGCCTTGGATTTTTTCTTCCATTCTTTCAGTTTAAAATATGTTGGGCATGCTCTTCCCTATTGTATTTTTTATTCTATTTTTTGTATAGTTTAATATAATATTTGACTTTATTTTCTTGAGCTGCCCTTGAAATGTTCTATTCAGCTTTTTGACTTCATCATTTATTTCATTCACTTTAGCTACTCTCTGATTAAGCCATAATTCACTAAGGGATACCATATCAATTCAATAAAGCTATTGCTTAAGTTGTACATAAAGAGTCAGAAAGCAAGCAAACCTCTACTGGTAGAGACAATGTGTTAAAGAAAGTCTCGATTCCACAGATTTTATATTGCTTGACCTTCAGAACACAATTTCTCTGTTATGTGTCTGATGAAATGTTGACAATTTAATCATCACAGTACACTTGCTTAGTGCTCTCCTTATTTCTGGCAGAATTATCAGAGGGTGGACCCAAATGAAATGTAACCATACATAATTATTGTTGCACAAAATTTGGTTTGGATTCTAGATAAAATTTCCCCAAATAAGACTTAATTAGCTACAATTCGAAACTAATGAACACTATAGGAGACTTTGAACATTTTGAAACTTGGGTCAAATAAATTAGCCATGCCACACCATTTGTTGTTATTCTTAGCAAAGATTTTAAATTGTCTTCTTGGTTGGAAAAATATAAATAAAAATAACAATATAGAGGCAAACTTTTGGCATGAAATCCTTAATATATCCAGCTGCTAATGAAAAGGTTGGAGAGTCAAGTCCACACACAGGTACTCAGAAGACAGGCCTGATGAAGCCACTTCTGGAAAATCAATCATTATCAACTCTGTGAAGCACAGTTTTACTCTTGGTTTATAAGTTGGGATTAATTTGATGGGTTTGTATAATATATTTATATCAATTCCTATATATGAAGGCTAAAACATAAGAAAGGAATTTTGAAATATTTGGCAGCAGAGAGGCATGATCAAGTATAACTTGAAAAACAAAAGAATACTCTCCATCATGTGAGAATAATTTTCTAGGTTCAGACAAAGAGATCTCATTTTCTATTTTCCCCCTTATCTCTTTTCTTTCCTTCTCTTCCCTGCTGTTACCATTCCCCTTCTTTTTCTTCTCATGTAGTAGTTTATACATCCCCATACCAAGGAATGGCAATTTTCTTTGTGTTATGATCAGATCATTATTCTTATTTTCTTCTTCCTCATTATCAACATGGGCTTTTTTTAAACAATTGTTGTGTTTTATTCATCTTAAGTCAGATTTTTTAAAGATATGATACAAGAGATATCATTGCTCACTTCGGAGGGTTGAAAGCAGAGAATATTAGAAAGTGGATTATCTGGGTTTTATTGAATATACAAAGCCACTCAATATATTGAGAGGAATCTTTCAAGAAAATGGCTCATGAATTATAAAAACAGGTCAATCCAAGTCCAGGAAGATTCCAAATTTGTTGATCATATATCTGTTATATTGGAAATTTCTGACTTCTCCCACTAACAGCTGGGGCTGACCAAATCAAGAGCTCAGGAAAACCACAGGCTGATGGCTATAGCAATGAAAAAAATTCAAGGTCAACAGATCAGATGGCAGGCCACTGATGACTCCCAGGTTCAGCAGACAATATAGCAAGCTGTTTATAAAGTCCAAAGACCCTCTGGTCAATAAGCCAGATGCAGCATCCTGGTCTAGCAAAAGGAAAAGCAAGTGTTTTTTTTTTTTTTTCCCATAGCATTCAATTATTTTGAAAGCAGGTCATGCCCCTGAGAAAACTTTCTTTCAATGGCATCAGAACTATAATTTGAGTAAGGCTGTTGTATCCACCCTAATCTTACAGCTGATTGGCTTATAGCTGATCCCTCTACAGAGGTGATGGAATTGTGTTTGGTCTCAACTGCCAAGCCTTTGGAATCTTCTCTCATCCAAATTGACACAAAATCAAATCAACACAACTTACATGCTCATGAAAGCTCAACAGCTAATAAACTGGACAAAGAAGAAATGATGCCCTTGGATTATAATGCTTGTAAAGAATGATGAATATTTTATGGACAGCAATGAGAACAATAAAATTGTCTCAGAGGAAGTTCTGACAAATATCTCCTTAGAAGTGAGGACAGCAAGACATTTTCTCATGTATTCTGGTTGGATTATTCGGAGAACAGTCTCTTGAAGAAAGGTATTATGCTTGGTAAAATGGAAGGTAAATTAAAAAAAGGAAGCACTTCACTGGAATACATTGATAAAGTGGCTGTAATAATGACAAAGCAATAATTGTGAATATGGCATAAAATCAGATAAGGTTTTGCTCTATTGTACAGTGAAATCATCGAGGTGCAACTCACACAAGGCCATCTGACAACATTCATTAAACTATGCTTAATCCACGTTCTGAATTTGGTCCTTGCCCTTTCCCCACTCCATTACAATGTCACTTAGTAGGAGCTTGAACTGCAGCAACTCATTCCCAGGAATATTATAGTAGCAATGGAGAAACATCAGCCTCTAGAAGAATCCTGGTGCATTTCCTGATATAGTAGAAAAACATAATTTTAGAATACTTTTAATAATCCTTTCATGGGATATTTCCCCTTTTCTATCTCATTTTTTATGGTCTTTTGAGAATTTGGGTAAATTTTCTGATAATATCTATAAAGAAAAATATGAGCTCCTAGATATTAAAAGGATTTCATACAAAAGGTATTAAATCTCAGATCTTGGAATAAATTATAAATATAACAAGATTTTTGAAGTTGAGCCCATTGTGGGAAAGAATACTTCTGTGTACTTATTACAACAAAAATAATTAGTGGAAGTTAAATTATCAGGCCTTTGAGAAATGCATCAAAGGAATTAATTTCCTCCGCATAATAGAGACCATTAACATTGTTTTTCTTTTTTTAAAATAGGTACTTTTAATAGATATCTCTCCTTTCACTTACATATTTTATTGCTACTATGTTTGATAAGTTGCTGTTGAGAAAAGTTTTATTTGTAGACCCAGTAATGTGTGAGAAATACTATTTGTTTAACCATGACAGCCTCCACTTGGCTCTTTTTGTAAACTCTTGATTCCACTTTTAGATGTGTGCTCTACTTTATAGCCAACACACATATATTTATTACAGATACGCTAAACTTCGGAGCTTATCAATAGTGTGGACTTCAAGTACCATACCTCTAATGGGGAAACCTTGCTTTGCAGAGCAGTTAAAGCTTAAGGTTTAAGTATAAAAGCCCAGCTGTGCTTAATCCACTCCCTATCACCAAGTCCAACTGGAGCTTGGAACATGCTCAAAGAAAGGAGTTAAACAGAGGCAGAGATCTAGTGACTTAAGAGGCTGAAGAGATTTTCACTCTTGAGTCAAAATTTTTCTCCCACTTGCCTTAGGATTTGACACGAGAGTGTAGCATCCCAATCCTTGTTTAATACAGGGTCTTTGAAGGTATCTCCATTGTTTATCTTCATTCTGTTTTCTTCTTATCATGTTTGACAATGAATTCTGCCTGACGCTAACTCAAGTGCTTTGCTTGATCACACTCTTCAAATAATGCTTGATGGCACCCATCTGTAGAAGTTTTGCATTTAGATGTATTCTACATCAAAATGCAGTTCTCTGACATGCATAATCCTCTGTAAGCTTGACTTGACTTGAGGGCTTGGTTTCTGTTTTTTTTAAGCAGGTGGAAGCAGCAATATTTGTCTTATTTTGAAGGTTAGCTTTAGTTTGAGGAGACTGAACAACATTGTTAGGAAGCAAAATAAAGCTAAAAGGAAAATGGTATTAAAAACAAATAGGGAACATGAAATTAAATATAGAAAGGGTATATCCAAAGTAAATGAAATTGGTTGATTTCTGTGGTTAAATGTAGGTTTAATTAAACAAACAAGAAATTAAAGAAATTAAAAAAACAAGAAAACCCCCTTAACTTGTTTTCAAAACAGAGAATCCTCAAAAACAGTGAAATGTTCTGCAATAAACCAAAGGAGAGTAAAAGCCTCTGGTCTCTCCTTCCCTTGTGTTCACATCTCTCTTCTTGGTGTAAGCACTAATAATGTGATATGTGAGATTTACCTCACCTGTTGAGTGATTTTGGTAAGTCTCTGAACACCTTTAACCATACTTTAGACATTTCTAATGTCTGGGTATCATTAGTTACTAACCTAATAGTGACTTTGAGAGGTCTAAAAGGCATATATCACATCTGTATGAATATGGCTCCAGATAATATCACAATATTGGGGACTATATTTTCTCAGCACATACATATATGATTGTATTTTAATAAAGAAAAATTGTATGGTCCTATGCATAATATGATGTAAGTTTCTATTTTAACCTAATGCTTTTCTGAGACCAATGGTATTCCCCTTCAGTTTATCATCCCAAACATGGTGAAACATACATTTCCACAGTTCAAAATTTACAATATAAATTCTTTTCAGTTCTTATAATCCTAGATTTTCAATATCAAGGAATCCCTTTTTGTTTTTGATGATTTCAAATTTTCCTACACTCATATTCTGTGTATTCTACATTCCATAAATTGCTAAAAAGGCAAACCTATCTGTATTGGAAGAAGCATGGACAGAATACACCATAGAGGCAAAAGTGGCAACATATCATCTTACATAATTTGGACCTGTCAGGAGAGATCAATCCTTGCAGAAAGACATCATGCTTGTAAAGTAGAGAAATAGCAAAAAAGAGGAAGGACCTCAAGGAGATGGATTGACATAGTGTGACAATGGGCTCAAGCAATGAACAATTGTGAGGATGGTTCAGAGCTGGGCAGTGGTTCATTCTGCTGTGCATACTGTCCATGTTGTTTGGATCTGATTCAGAGGTATCTAACAAAAACAACATACTTCCATTACTAATGGATTTTTCAGCTGTTTCATCTCATTTTACAGATTGGAAAATGATTCATTATAAAGCTATGATATGTAGATGACAATCTTCTGTGCTGAAAGTGAAGAGGACTTTAAGCATTTGCTAATAAAGATAAAAATTTGCAGCCTTAATGGGTTAAACAAATGCAAAACAAAAATCTAAAAACCTTCACAATTTGATCAATAAGCAACATCATGATAAATGTGTAAAAATTTGAAGTTGTCAAGAATGTCATTCTAGTCGAACTCACATTTAATACCCATGTAAGCAGCAGTCAAGAAATCAAATGACACATTGCACTCGGAAATATATTGCAAAGATCTCTTAAAAGTGCTGATATGTAAACAATATTATGTTAATGATGAAGGCTCATCTGACTCAAGTTAATAACTTAAGTCACTTTATATGCATGAAAAATCTGGACAGTGAATAAGAAAGGAAAAAGCTGGTGCATTTAAGTTATGAACTTGGTGAAGAATCATGAGCAGCTAGAAGAACAAACAAATTTGTCTTAAAAGCTCAGGCAAGATTTTCCCTCGAGATTTCATCTCAGGTATTTTAGATATGCCATCAAGATAGATAAATCCTCTTAGAAGGATATTACTCTTGGTAAAATGAAGGTTAATGAAATGAAAAAGGAGTCCCTCCATGATATTTATTGACACAGTGGGCTTCATAAGTTGGATCAAGCATAACAACAATTGTGAAGATGATGCAGAACCACTAAGACATAAAGGTATCTAACATCACTTCCATTTCACCATGTGTCTGTCCATTTGTCATGCTGTGTTGGGTTGTGTGCTGCTTTGATGCTTACAGTTATTTTGCTGGTATTTCAGATGTAAACAAAGTCACAGGTTTCAAAGTGACCAGGTTCCAGTGGAGTTTCCAGATTAATTGGCTGCCCACTTTGGAAACAGTAGCTACTAAAAATCTAATGTGTGACTTTGAAGCATTGTCAGATATTGGAGGCCAAATGAGTGTAACAGGACACAGTCAAGACAATGCTGGAGATTCAACATCTTGGATTGGAAGGCACTCAAAATGTGACTCAGAAGGAGTTATTTTTTCAAAGTGGAGTGGCACGCAGCCTGAGTTGAGTAGGGTAAAGCCCGTGTGAGTGGAGCCTTTTGCTAATCATTTGCTAATGGGGCACTTTTCAAGATACAGAGAAATAGTTGCAAAATTGTGCTGATGATCAGAACTTGATCATTATGAATCTAGGAAAATTTGAAGTGATCAAAACTGAAATGGAATGCATAAGGATAGATATCTTCATTACTGATGAGCTGAGGAGGACTGGTATTGGCCATTTAGATCAGAAAAACATATGGTTTCCTATGTGTAGAATGACACATTCTTTGTCTAAAAGAGTATTTTGTAGTCAATTTTGAAGAACAATACTATCTATAATAGGATTATATTTATCTGCCTTCAAGGAAATCCAATCAACTTATTCAAATTTCTGTACTAACCACAAAATTTAGGAATAAAGAAATTGATGAGTCCTGTCAACCTCTTCAGTGGGAAAGTAAACAAACATGTATTCAATATGCTTAGGCAATGAATGATTCTTCGAATGCAAAAGTTTGAAACAAAGAAGGAATAGTAGTGGAAAATATGCTCTTGGTGATAGAAACAAAACTGGAGATCATGTAATAGAATTTTGCAAGACCAATGACATGTTCATAGCAAATATATTTTCTTCAATAACACAAAAAGCAACTAAACAAATAGACTTATCTGGATGGAATACACAGAAATTAAATTGATTGTATCCATGGAAAGAAAATATGGAGGTGCTTAACATCAGCAGCTGACATGAGGCCAGGGGCTGACTGTGACATCAATTGCTCATATATAAGCTTAGATGGGAAATAAAGAAAGTTAAAACAAACTCATGAGAGGCAAAATTCTATGTTGAATCAATTGCACATGAATGCACAGGAAATCACAAGTACAGATTTGATTCATTGAACACTAATTGCAGAAGACCTAAACATCTGTGGGAAGAACATCATTCATGAAAAAAGGAAAAGATCATTAAAAAGACAGGGAATACCATACCTAACCAAAAATCCAAACATTTGTATACAGAAAACTACAGAATCCTACTTTAAAAAATCAAAAGTGACCTCTACAAATGGAAGACTATCCCATGCTCCTGGATCAGAAGAGTCACTGTAATAAATATGCCAATCTTACCGAGGCACTACATAAGTTTAATGCTGTACCAATACATATACCGATACATACTCCTTCAAAGAAATGGAAAAACTGACTATCAACTTCATTTGGAGAAGGAAAATGTCCAGACTTAACAGAGAACTCCTCAGAAGAAGGAAAAAGTCAAAGGGCTTTACTTTACCTGACTTTAAATCCTACTATATAGCCACAGTGGTCAGAACAGCATGGTACTTATATAATGACAAATACTTGTATTCATGAGAAAGAACAGAAAACTCAGAAATAAAACCATTAGCATACGGAAAACAAACTTTTGTTAAGGGCCAAAACACTTACATTGGAAAGTAGATGACCCAGGGGAGGGTATTGTCTATGTCTCCACCAGAAAAGGAGTGAGTGCAGATATCATCCCAGTGCACCAAGTCTTGAGGGCAATATGATAGAATGGAGCAAACCATTAACAGAGAGAGCTATAGGGTTCGGCCCCAATATGAGCCATGCTCACCTCCTCCCTAGAAGAAAGCACTACAGAGGCCAACACTGAAACTACAAAAGAGAGAAAAGGAGGGACTGGACCCCGATCTGACATACCAAGTCCTGAGGACAACCTCCCTGTTTGAAATAACATCTCTGTTAGACACAACTAGGGCACAGAGACACCTGTTGGTCTGGAAACAGCTCAAGACAAGATGTCCCCACAGTGGAGCGTCATGCTAGAGAGGACAATAGTAGGGAGGTAATGTGGGGAGTGATTCTGGTTTGAAACCTCCTCCCACCCCACCCCCTCCACTAAATGAGGGCATAAAACAGATGACCAGCAGGAGCAAAGACATGAACCCCCTGAGGGGAATTGCACAGAATCCCCTGCTGGACCCATGGAGAGACAGATGTAGAGGTCAGCGGACAGATATGGAACGCTCCATATGCTTTTTTGGAAATTTTTATATTTTTATTGTGTGGTGGTGGTTGGATAATATTTTGTCTTAATTCTATCTGTTTTGTCTATCAATATGAGAGACACAAGAAGCAAACCCAAAGGGAATACAATGGGACTGAGGATTCTGGAGGATCTTAGTGGCAGAGTAGGCGGCAGGAAAGGTCTGGTGAGCAAACCAGTTCATTGCTAGGGGAAGACGTGGGGATCTAAAGTGAATGATGCTAATGGGGGCACAGAGTTCTTCGAAGTGATAAAGTAGCTGTAATCCAGCTGCAAGGGATTACTGAGAGGCAAACAAGTCAGACAGCGGAGAGGAAAAGGAAATAGAGAAAATAACTAGGAACCAAACTAATTGTAGAAGTCTAAACATTGAAACGTGCCTATATAAGCATATTAGTGCATAAAAATAGGGATATTGTCCTATGTACATATATGGACATGGCAATACATTGAGGCAGTGGATGCACTCTGGATCTCTATTTAAGTATTCTCTCAATACAAGAACACTCTGTTATAACAGTGTGGCACTGGGGCAATGACCACTGCCCTGACACAATCGCTGAAGACAAACTCGGTGCATAAACAAATGTGGTGAAGAAAGCAGATGGTACCCTGCTATTAAAAGATACAGCATCTTGGGTCTAGTTTGAAACCAGGTAAGTGACCATCTAGCAAGAAAGTGACCAAGCCCACGGGGAAAAAGCACAGCAGCCTGTGAAATCATGCAGTGCTCATGGGATCCGACATCAGAAGTTCAAAAATAAGCAACCTCATCTCATTAAGGTGATGGAGAGGGATCAAGGTGGAGATCCAGCCCAACCATTACTAATTGGACATTTTCTCACAGAGGGCTGAAAGAAGGAGAAAACACATACAGGGGGCAATTTAGTACTGATGAAACACACTGCACTCCTCAGATTCTTTAATCCTTCTTCCCCGAACTAGGAGTTTAATCCTACCTAGCAAATTCCACTATACTGGTGCACATACCGTGGCACAAAAAAGAGCTTTAAATATACGAAATTTAGGAAAGGCAAACTTCCTCAGAATCAGTAATGGGAGTAACGATTCCAGAAGGGAACAAGGAGAAAAGGGGGGAAGAGGGAATGGTTAGCAATGATGGCAAATGACCTTCTTTGAAGGGGATGAATGTCAGAAGAGTGAGTTCAGCGCAGTGTAAGATGTGTATAAGTAATAATAAAGATGCATAATATATTAAGGGTTTGTGGGGGTGGCAAAGTGGTGGAGGGTGGGTAAAAAAGAGAAACTATTATTAAAGGGCTCAAGAAGAAGGATAATGCTTAGAAATTGTTCACACCAATAATTGTACATGTCTGCATAATAAAATGGATATGTGGATTGCTATAATATATGTGAAACAAAATATATTTTAAAAGGAAAATAGTAAAGTTATGTTAAAAGAGACTGTGAAACTTGTTCTTAATCATGGAGTAGATAAAACAAAATGGAAAAATTATGAACTCAAAAAACTGAACAGAAAATTTCAAAGGGCCTCGAAATAAAATATCATAATGAAATGTGAAAAACCTAGATTTAGAAAGCCATAAACAAAGGACTTGCTTAGCATATCTTAAACTGAAAGAACTCAAGGGGAAAAAAAAGCAAAGTTGTGAATTGCAATATTGAAAGACTCTTTGTTAAACAGGGTTCTCTAGAGAAACAAAACCAGGACACTAATAATTCTCTTTATTTATATAGCTAGAAAGATATCTAGCATAAGAAATAGATAGTTAGCTAATCTATAAAATAATGCAAAGACTCAGTGCATGAGACAACTAATACACTGGCAGTTCTATGAGTCTTGAGGGCCACTGAGTAGTCCTCTGTAGAGCAATTCTGTCTCTCCTGCCACAAGCAGCAAGTTGCAAGGCAGGTCACCAGGACAGGGTCCAGTCAGCCAGATGACAGGACCCAACAGTCCCCAGCTCAAGAGATGTATATTCCAGTAGCATGGTGAAGCAAGGAACTTCAACTCACAGTGACTCAGTTCACAAACTAAGTGTCCCATGGGTAGTGTAGTGTGCAAATCAAGACACAGGACAAACAAAGCAACCCAGTGGTCCAAAGATCCAAGAGCAAGAGAGAGAAAACCAAGTCATTTATATCTCCACCGTTAAATTAATCTCACATGTATTCATTGGCCATGTTGTCACAACAAGCCTACTTATCTTCATTGGTTATGTTGGCACAAAAAATCTACCTATCACAGACTCTATGGGGAAAATATTGACTGCTACAGAAAGTATTAAAAGAAGAAAGAATGAATATATGGGGTCAGTGTACTAAAAAATCTTGGTTGACACTCCTCCATCTCAGTAGGTAGCATAAGACCAAGAACCAATGGTGCCAAACAAAGTTCAACTATACAATAGGCATTAGCTAAAACCAAGCCTGCAGAAATTGATGGAATTCCTATTGAAATGTTTTTGAAATCTGATGAAGCACTTAAAGTACAAGAAGCCAACTGATTGAAAGATATACATATTTGTGTCTATGCCAAAGACAGGTGATCCAACAGAATGCTAAATTATAGATCAATATTAATATCATATGAAAGCATAATTTTCTTAAGATTATCCAATAATAGTTGTAACAGTACATTGACAGGGAGATACCAAAGGTTCAGATTGAGAAGAGGAGAAGAGGACATGGAATAAGGTATCATTCTTATGTCAGATGAACCTTGGGTACAAGCAAAGAATTCCAGAAAGATGTTTACTTATGTCTTATTGACTATACCAAGTTATTACCTGTGTGGATCATACCAAACTATGAAAAGCCTTGAGAGGAATGAAAATTCCAGAACTCATTGTGCTTTCATGGAACTTACACTTGGATCAAGAGGCACTTGTGCAAACAGCAAGATGGATATTTTATTGTGTATAATCAGAAAAGATTTACATCAGAGTTGCATCCTGTCAACATATTTATTCAATCTCTGCTGTGCAAATTATCAGAGCAGCTGGATCTTATAAAGAAGAAACTAGCATCAGAGTGCAGGTAGGTTTCTTAATAATCTATCATATGCACATAACACAATCTTGCTTGGTGAAAGTGAGGACTTGAGGAACTTGCTGATGAAGATCAAAGATCACAACCTTTAATATGGATAGTGACTCAATATAAAGAACAGCAATATTCATGGTTGGACCACTGGTAACATAATAATAAATGGGAGAAAAATTGAAGTTATCAAGGATTTTGTTTTGCTTGAATCCACAATCCATTCTGATGGAAGCATCAATCAAGAGCTCAAACAATGGATTACATTGAGTAAATATAATGCACAAGACCTCTTTAAATCTTTGAAGAGCAAGAATGTCACTTTGAGGACTATGATGTGTCTGATTCAAGCCATTGCATTTTCCACTGCTTCATATGCATGTGAAAGTTGGATTTTGAATGAGAAAGGCCAAAGAAGAATAGATACATTTGAATTGTAGTGTTGGAGAAGAACATTGAAAGTACTACGAACTGCTAAAAGGGCAAAGCATGTGTCTTGAAAGAAGTATGATGAGAGTGCTTCTTAGAGGTAAAGATGGCAAGACTCCATTATTGCTAGGAGAGATCAAGCCCTGTAGAAGAATATCATGCTGGGTAAAGTGGAGCGCCACCCCCCAATCCCCCAAATGAGGAAGGCACTCAAGGAGTTGGATTGACAGTGTAGCTGCAACAGTGTAGCTAACTATCTATTTCTTATGTTAGATATCTTTCTAGCTATATAAATATAGAGAATTATTAGGATCAGAGATAGAAACAATTGTGAGGATGGTGCAGGACTGTGCATAGTTTGATTCTCTTGTGCATAGAGCAGCAATGGGTCAGAACTGGCTCTGTGGCACTACCTCTTATTATACACAGAGAAATGACTGATGGAGGTGTGGTTTTTGTCTCTTAGCTAACCATACCCTGAGGAAAACAAAGTGTGCTGTCTTAAGTCCCCTCTTCTAGTAAATTAATCTTAAAGATGCCCTGAGGGCTGAGCCCCGGTGGCGTAGTGGTTGTGTGCGGGACTGCAGCCCACTGGGATGGAGGTTCGATTCCAGCTCCACGGAGCAAAGGCTGGGCCTCCTACTCCCACCACCTGAGGGCAGTGATGCCAAAAAAAAAAAAAAAGATGCCCTGAAGTAAACAGAATGTATGACTTTGTTCACATCTGCTACTAAGGTCTGGACTGAACCCCTTTTTAACAGAGACTGCCATCCACACTCACAACCATCAAGTTGGTTCCCAGCCATATCAATCATATAGGACTGGGTAATACTCCCCTGGTGAGTTTCTGAGACTTTAATTCTTTAATGATGTAGATAGTCTCTTCTTTCTCCCACACAATCAGTTGTGGTTTCAGACTGCTAATCTGGCAGTTAACAGTCCATCAGGTTACTAGACCAACACCAGGACGCATTTTAACAGAGAACAAGTATGGCATAGATTCCAGAATTATAATATACCACATAAGAAAGTGGTTCTTGATGTCATGACCTTTGAATACAGTTTCTCATGTTGTAGTGACTTCTGTCCATACACATCTTTATTTCTACTTCATAACTGTAATTTTCTACTGCTACGAATCAGGCAACCCCTGTGAAAGGGTCCTTTAACCTCCAAAGGGGTCACATAGGTTGAGAACTGCTGACATAAGAAATTATGGCCAGAGTGGCCATATTACTTGACACCATCTCACACTTACTACTTCTGAGTGCTTAAAACATCTAGTTGGCATCAATCTCAGAGGTCCTATTTCCCAGTTCAACTCTTGTTTGCAAACCACTATCCAACAATCCATATTTGAAGATCCTTGTCCCTAGGATTTTGGGCAGTGCTTTCAGTATCTTTCTACTCCATCATAAAGCAAACACCTCACTGATTCACTTCTCCAGGTTACCCACAGGTATGGACTCATCCATCCACTGGAGACCTTAAAGGTTTTGACTTAAAAGAAAGAAAGGTGTGAGTTTAGACAGTCAATAAAATAACTGCAATTTGAAAGTCCTTATAAGTATATTTCCAGTTATGTGTGTGTGTATGTGTCTAGGTGATATCATTCTGGCTCTTACTCCGAGTGAACCTGTGTACAACAGATTAAAACACTGCGTGGTCCTGTGTCACCCTCACAATTATTATGCTTGAGTGCTTTAGTGCAGTCATTGTGTCAGTCAGTGTAATTGAAGATCTTCCTTGACTCTATTTCATTGACGCGCTGCTGTACCAGGCATGGTGCCACTTTCCAGGGACTTATCTCTTTTCATAACATGGACAGAGCAGGTGAAAGAAGTCTCACCATCTCCATTTATAAGGAGCATTCTGTCTGTATTTTCCTTCAGACAGATTTGTTTGCTTTGGAAATCTAGGATAATTTCAAGGTCAATACTTAGAGAATGGTCTCCCTTTAAGCGCTACAGTTAAACAGAGACAATGTTAGACTGGAATATAACATCTCATGGGTCCATTTCCCCAAAATCGTCTTTGACAATCATAGTTTAGCTCAGCTGAAAGATCTCCATGAATTCTGAAAAGAGTGCTTCTGTTATATTTCCTTAAATCAATTATAAATCTGTCTTTTTAAAAATAAATCTGTCTCTTTTTAGATTCATTCTCTCTTCTTATGGAACCCTATGAAGGTTATACACAATTAAGTAGAGTTGGATAACATACTGTGCTTCCCATTGGTCACTTTCTTGTTCATTACTGTTGTTGTATGTTCAAGGGGTGGGGGAAAGAACTTTGCAAATTAATCAGCTTGGGTAATTAGTTGTCTTCATATAGATTTTATAACTTTTTTAATATTTATTTTCCTAGCTATTATTATCTATTTTGTATCAGGCATTATGAATGAAAACTTTGCAAAAGAAAATATATCTTTATCAACGTGCTTGAAACTATGGACGCATGTATGGAGTGTGATAACTGCTGTAAGACCCTCCAATAAAACAATTTTTTTAATTAAAAAAAGAAAAGAAAATATCTGTCTTATAATTCTACAAATAACTGTGTATCTTTTAGAGGTATTAGAAAATATTTTAAAGTTTTAAGAAGTAAAAGAAAAATTTATATAATCTTATTTCTTATGGATATCTCCCTTTTTATTTTGTCATGTTATTATGGCCTTATTTTACTCCTTATATAAATTTATATAAAGATTTAAGGATATATTTTTTCATTTTATATTATATTCACATCAAAGATTAATAATAAGCCTTCCTCAAATCCTGCTGGT
The DNA here is from genome assembly GCA_004026705.1 of Nesogale talazaci. Lineage (NCBI taxonomy): Eukaryota > Metazoa > Chordata > Mammalia > Afrosoricida > Tenrecidae > Nesogale > Nesogale talazaci. The sequence goes on from PVJH01028403.1 coordinate 19,205, forward strand.
TTATCTTCAAACCTTTAAGATGCTCTATCTCTTTGTAGTCAGGCACCATCAGCTTTTTTAATCGCATTTGCTTTTGCACACATTTGTCTTCAGCAATTATGTCGGGGAAGGTGAGCATCACAGAATGCTGGTTTATTAGAATCAAGTGGTCTTGAGTTACTGGCGTACTACAGTACAGCCCTAATGTCCTTCTGCTGCCTTAATACTTTACATATAAATATATGTGCATAGATATATTTCTCTATTGTTATATAAAAATATATTTAAATTTGTACATGCCTGTTTTAGACCTCTATAAATGTCTTTTACCTCATAGTTCTTTCCTCGATTTTCTTTTATTTTCCTCTTGACCCACTATCATTTGGGTTTCAGCAATTCCTCTTGGCTACACAACACTTGATCAAGTCCTACCAGGCATCCTATGACCTTCTCACCATCAATTTTAGACATGTTCCCTTGTCCCTGGGTTTATTGGCAGTCTCCTTCCTTTCCTCTGCCTCTCCTGTGTCCCCCTAGAACCACTGGTCCCATTGTTTTCCCCTCTAGACTGTTTATCCCTTCTATCTTATCCAGATACACATGCAGAGACCATATTAAGCACAAAAACAAAACAAAACAAAGCAAAGTGAAACAACAAAAGAAAACAGAAAACCAAACAGCTCCAACAAAGAAAAGCCTATATATAGTTCCACGTTTATGTGTGATCTTTATTCTTAATTTGCCTTAGCTACTATAAACTTAAGCGCAAGTTTCAGAGTAACTTCTGCCATCTACCTTGGTTTCTTCTTTCTTTTCTGCTTTTTAAACTAATTAACAATCAGTGATGTGCAAATGACATATCCTAGCTTGCTCGAAATAAGGAGAACTTGAAACACTTGTTGATGAAGATCCAAGATTGCAGTTTTGGGTATAAATTGCAACATAATGTAAATAAAACAAAAATCCTCAAAACTGATAATATCATGATAAGCAGAAAAGAATGAAGTTTTTAAGGATTTTGTCTTGCTTGAATCTATAAACAGTGCTCCTGGAAATAGCCGTCAAGAGACCAAAGACGCATTGCATTAGGTAAAGCTGCTGCACATGACCTCTTTAAAGTGTTGACGAACACAGAGATTACATTGAGGACTAACACCTGATCCAAATCATCGTATATTCAATTACCAATATGTATACCAATTATTAATATGTACAGGTGAAAGTCAAACATTGACTAAGGAACACCAAAGAAGAAATCGAGTTATCGTAATTATTGTTATCTATTTTACATCTCTGAGATCTGCTATAAATTTTAATGGCTACACAGACATCACAGGAAATATATGATTAAAGGGTTTATTAAGGAGCTTAGCCAGTTTTAATGCCAGTGAGAAATGCTCAGGGTATGTTTATCAGGAAAAATATTTATATTACGAAAGTCTTTCAGGTCTGTTAATATTTGACCAAATAAAGATACCATTCCTTTGGAAGCATCAAACTGAAGGCACTCAGCACAAGAGATGTGAGTCAGCAACCCACCTCCCTGAATTAAGTACCCAGAGCACCCCAACCCACTAAGCCTGCTTCCTGTACAAAGACACTCAGTTTTACTGGCTCTGTGAGTTGGGAAGTCCACCACTCTGTTTCAGTATCTGAATTATTAATCATTAGCCATAAAGTTTACAAATAAGAAGGCATCCTATAGGTGCAGTAAATTTAAGCATTGCACTGCTGACAATGAATTGCCACCTCTCTACCTCCATACAAATTTAGTCTTGAAAACCCCATGGAACTTTTCTGTCTGGTTCTACAGGTCGCTGTGAGTTGGAAGTGACAGTCGGCCCAAATCACTGTCATCAACTTAATGGCAGTGGGTTTTATGCAGATGAGGAGAGAGTTATAGAGTGATGCCAAACACCTTAAGTGGTAGAAACCAAACATAAATCCATCTGTCTTTTAAGGTCACACTCTAAGTACCATATGCTAGCTATCAGGACTCCTCTGATTTTATTGGTTTAAAAAATTAAAATGCTAATTTAGGTCTCAGTGTCTCTTCTTAGATTCTGTGTGATGAGTCACCATTGCTATTACAAAAAAAAAGTTTCCTTTATTTTCAGTTTACTCTGTGGACAGTAGCAAAATTCCAGGGGACCCATTGGAAGAGCTTCTTTGAGAAAATCTACAGAATGGAAGAAATAGTCTTAAGATCCCTTAAGACATCCCTATCATTCACACAGTTTGTCAAATGTAAGGACACATGGAATCCTAGAAATCAAATACAAGAAAATCTTTTAAAATGTATTTTGACCAACATTCAGTATAGTCCTTGAACTCTCTTCACAACTAACTTCTGTTTATCTCTATTAGTTTCATGCTTTCTTGACTCCTCTCTGAAGTCTCTTCTTCTTCCCCCACACTCTTCTTTCATCTTTTCTCTGAAATGCTTGAAGATGTATCTGGGTCTCAAATATTTCTCTCCCCTTCCTTCAAAGACATCAGCTGATTGTCTTCTAAATCCTTGGAGAAAATGGTTGCTATCACTTATCTTTCTATTGTTTTTCTGTCAGGGAGTTCTTCCTGCAAGCCCAGCTACATTTTACAATATTAATGATGTGCTGTAAGAACCTAACATAACATTTTATAACCCTATAACAAATCTTATTATCAGATGACAATGAGGTACAGTACATTAAATATTCATCATCCTTGGTTTACTTTAAAACTTTAACAGGAAATAAGGCACAGAGGTTGCTCCATACTAATTACTGCTCTAAATATATAGCTTGGTTTTCAATATTTAATGTGGGCCTCATAAAACTGTGATTGAAAACAATGCAGTGTATCAATCAGATGCCCTGCTGACACCCGTTGTGAAAAACACCCTGCTATTGTGTAGACCGTGTTGTTAAATTTCTGCAATAGTGGCAGCACTGAATCATAAGTACGCAGTATGTTTTCCACTAGTCAGCTAGTAGCTCTCAGACTACTCAAGTTGAAGGTTTTACTTCTGTCCATTTGTCGGCCAGGTAGTAAATAGCAGCATTCCTGCCTTTAGCATCTTTGGACATTTTTGTTCGTTGTATTGTTTTATGACTTGAAGGTGCTGAGCGTGGTCTTTCCCTAAAGCCTGTATTGTGAAAGAAGGGAACCAAAGACCACTTCCATTATCATCATTGTTCAATATTATCAGAAACTTCTGGTGGAGAAGAAGCGCCTTGTGCAGCAACAAAATAACTTTGTTTCAAATCCTAGCTCTAACTGTTCTAAAGTTAGTTGTAAAGCAACTATGCTACTTTAGGGATGGTGTACTCTCACTCTGGGGAGTAAGGGAGACTCACATAAAAATCAGGACACCCACAAGATGACACACTAACCAATCAATTCACCCAAACTATGAGATAGATAGTTGTTAAATCTGCTGTTATGAGAAGTTACATCAGGCACTGAATCTTTTGCATGAGTCAGGGAATATCAAATCTTGAACTTGTTTCAAACTTTTCCTTGAAAGATACCGTCCTTCAGGTGCCTGACAGAACAAAATGTCCCCCACATGCATATAATGTTTAGCACAATTAAAGATCTTAGTACATGACTAAATTTTCCTCTATGAATAAAAATCAACAGGCAGAGCAGAAATGAACCAAAAATGATTTAAGACATTTGTTAGCAAAGATTTTGAAAATAACATTGTTGATTATATTTAGAGAAATACAGAATAAAGTGAAGCCATTTTTTTAATAAATAAGAATCTATTTGACAAAGAGCCTAAGAGACCTAGGAAAAAACCTCTTGAAATAAAGTAATTGTTACATAAAACTGAGTTGTAGGGCTTAATAGCAGATTAGACATAGTTGGCAAGAGAATTAAGAAATCATATATGTATGAAATCCTAACAAATAAAATAGATAAATTATTGGAAATATACAATAATTTTTTAAAAAAGGAGTCAGAAGATTGCTGTTGTTGTTAGGGACCTTATACACGACAGAATGAAAAATTGCCCAGTACCACACCATTCTCAACTGACAATGTTCCCATGCTTGAGCCTATTGTTATTGCTACAATGTCAATCCATGACCTGAGGCCTTCCTCTTTTTTGTTGCCCCTCTACTTTTCCAAACATAATGTGTTTCTCCAGGGACAGGTGTCGCTTTTATATCTTGTGATATAAAAATCTTAAGTGTCCTGGTGTTGTTTCTCTAGAGAACCCTCAGACAGATAAACTTTTACTGCCTTTCAGTTGATTTTCACAATGATCTGATAGAACAAGATAGAAGTGAGGACTGTAACTCTTTTGGGGGGGGCATCACTGCCCTCTGGTGGTGGGAGTAGGAGGCCCAGCCTTTGCTCCTGTGGAGCTGCTGCTGGAATTGAACCTCCATCCCAGGGGGCTGCAGTCCCGCACACAGCCACTACACCACCGGGGCTCATCCGGCTGTACTCTTTATGGGAGTAGAAAATCTCATTTTTCTCCAGAGTAGCAGCTGGTGATTTAGAACTACTGACTTTGGAGTTAAGAGCTCAATTGTTTTAAAGTGTGCTCAAGTTTTTGGACATGCCATATGAAGCCTGATTTTCCTCTGCCTTGAGTGTGGGTTCAACTTATGAATTTGCGAAAAAGTAATATAATGTGGTAGAAATTATGGCTACAAAAGTAAGTAAAAAAGTAGCGTCTGCTCATCTCTCGTTCCTAGATTTCTTGCTCTGTGTGAAGTCAATTTTCATGTTGCAAGGATATATGTTGTGGGGAAAGCTCCTTGTGAAGAGAAATGGCTGCACTTTACCAAACCCACGATCAACTTGACAGTCAAGGAATTGGCTAATTTGTTTTGGAAGTGAATCCTGCTGCCTCAGTCAAGCTTTCAGTTGATTATGGTCTCAATTACTGTATGAAGGCAAAACGATGTGAGACTAAAGCCAAAAATAATCAGTGTAGGGAAGGAACTTGTGAATTTCTTTCCCACAGAAACTGTGAACCTCAACCAACCTTTTTTGTTTTAATCAGTAATTATTGTTGAGTACTAAATATTCTAATGATAACTAGCAAAGACAATAATTTGAAATTTCTAGACATTGATCATAAGTATCAGTTGATAGATGTTAAAAATCCAAGAAGATAATTAAAAAGATCACTATAGTGAAAAATGCAGAAAATAAGGGGGAAAGAAGCAAAGAAGCCACAGAAAATACATTGCTTTCAAAGGAGGGGATGCTAGACTTGAGATCAGCAAAGACTCTTCCGAAAAGATCCAAATAGTATTGGTTTCTAACAGTCAAGGCATTATGTATGATTCAAGGCAACAAAAATCAACTTTGCTTAAAAAAGTCAACTTTGCTGTTGTTGCATGAGAGCAGTCACAGGTAACATAAATTAAGAGATGTGGCTCTGTTACTATAAGACGACTCATAAGAACAAGCTATAGATTGTATTTCGTGATGAGGCATTATGCGTTGGCCTATATTTTGCGGGTGAGGAGCCAGTTTACAATCAAGATAAAGCCAAACTCCCTTCTATGCATTGATTATGACTCGGAATTCTGCTCCTGTGAGTGTTAGAGGCTATACATCTTCAAAGGAGTAGAGGCATTTCTCCTGACCTTTTGGTTAGGAGCCCAACACTAACCATGACACTCCCAGGGCTCCTGGAAGTCAAAATAGAAGCTGGGAGACAGTGAAATAATACCTCTAATGTATAATAAAAAATGAAAAACATTAACGTGTTAAAAGGTAATAGCTTTCATGAATGGAAGCAACATTAAACAAACAATAACAACGGCAAAAATATGGTGGCAATCTGCTACTATCAGAGTTTCACTCAGAGAGTTTAAATGGATATACGTCAAGCAGTGACAAAATGGTCCCTGCTAGAAATCTAGAAATGCTGAAGTTCAGAAAAAACTAGTGGTAAAGAGGGTAAATCTAAATGAACTTTATTAAAATCAGAATGCTAATGATGTGAGCATTAAAAGTATAGAACTAATTGCAGAACAAACATGCATATCAAAATACTAGTAGTAGTACATATTTCTCTTGCCTGTTAAGGTAAACGTATTGTTTACCTTATTTTTTCCCCAGTATTTTACTGAGACATAAATCATAGATCAGATACTTCCATAGTTGAGTCTATTTTAAAAGTTATATATACATCATCACAATCAGTTCTAGAACATCCAACCCACCCCCATCTTCTCACCATTTCCCTCCAAACCACCTACTTTCCCCAATAAGTCATGACACCACTTATTGTCAGTAAACAAACTGGTAAACATTGCTCCACACACACAAAAAATGCCTAAAAGCAGAAAATATGTATTAAAAGAAAGAAAGCAAGACATGTCAATGAACCAGAGGGGAGAAAACTTCTATTAAGGGGGGAGGTGGGGAGACAGGATATTTAAAAGTAGAACAAATCAAAAATGAGTCAAGAGGGAGGTCAATGGTCGGATACCACATAATAACCTAATTCCCTCTGCTATTACCAAGTTATAAACTGTCTGACAGTTTATAGCAGTCCCCTGTCCCTGCACTGTAGTCAGCTGGGATTCACCAGCCTTAATCTGTGTAAGGAATCTGCTGATTGACTTTGGGCTCCCATTGTTACTCATAGCTCTCTGAAAAATGAAGCAAACCATTTAAGCTCTGATACTTTTCCCTTCTTTATACTTGTATTTTATTGTTTATCATCCTTGAATCACACAGGCTGAGAGGCTACATCAAGTGGGCTCAGTCAAGGGCTCATTAGATGACTGCTTGTTTGAATACAAGCTTTAAATACCCTACATGTCACTCCCTTTGATAAACAACCACCCTTTTCTCTCTTTACCATGCTTTGTGGTAGCACATATATCCCCAGTGATCCTCCCATAAGGGCTAGCATTGAGCAGGACCATGTCATATGTACATAATGTTTTTGGATCAGGGCTAGAATCATTTGGGAAGCTAAAATTCAATCACTTGTCTATGAATTATGTACATCTCTGATTTACTTAAGAGGTCTCATTATCATTTTATGATGCAAGCCATTATCAATTATCTCCCTGGTGTATAAGTTAATTCTATAATAGTGTCATTAATCTCTCTAATGGTATAGACTTTAAGGTACTAGTTAGAAAATGAAGTTATGCTAATAAACAATCTAGGGACTCCAGTCCATTCGTTGTTAATTTGTACAGGTTGAACTCTTTGAGCTCTGTTTACATTGGTCATGGGGGCTTATGATGGGATAAATTTCTAGTAGCATTCATTCCCAAGGGCAGAACCCTGCCATTCAGTTTAAGACTTGCCATAATTAAGCAATGAGGGCATGAGCATAGCAAATACATGATGCTTCTGGGTTGCCTTTCATTGAACACCCACAAAGAAAGCTATACTAACCAAGAACCAGTCATCACCAATTCCACAACCATGAGGTGGCACTGGTGTGTGTCTTCTCTCATCAAGGAGTTCTGTTTTGATTCCAGGGGCTACAGATACGTTTGAAATATAGCCCAGTTCATTCAGTGGAATTTCTAAATGGAGTCCTACTCATGTGGCCTATTATGAATACCATGTTTCTCGAAAGGAAAGGGTCTAGCGACCTTGGTATATAGTAACTTAAAGGTATAGGTTATAACATATAATGTAGCTATTAGAAGATAGAAACCAAGTACATAAGTTCCAAAACAAGTTTAAGAAAGTAGATTGATAAAAAATATGCACAAGAGGATAAAATAAGTGGGAAAGAGAACCTAGAACAAGGAAGGCAAATAGCCATAAAATAAGACAAGTAATTAAATATAAGTATATGTGTTTATAAATACAAGGATGTCCGTACATATATACATACACACATTACACAGCATATATACCACATATATGTACATAGACTAAGATTTCAATTAATATAAAAATATTGTCAGTGTTATTTTATAAACTCTTAATATGCAATGTGTGAAAATTTGACACTGAATAAAGAAGACTAAAGAAGAACTAATGCATCTGAATTCTGGTGCTGTTAAAGAACTTTGCATGCTCACTTTCCTGATATGATCCCTGAGGACAAATGTGTGCATATGCAAATGTGGTGAAGAAAGCTGATGGTGCCCGGCTACCAAAAGATATAGCATCTGGGGACTTAAAGGCTTGAGTAAACAAGCAGCCATTCAGCTCAGAAGCAATAAAGCCCACACGGAAGAAGCACACCAGCCTGTGTGATCATGAG